>CAUYSK010127871.1:0-33017 GCA_963575035.1 Avahi laniger
AAGTGACTGTGTTGTCTCCTTCTTAGCTCCCTTTAATTGTTTATTTGCTCTACATCTGTGGCCGCTGTGGTCTTCCAGGATTTCCAATGCAGCTCTTTCCATTCAGGGGTTTAGCACTGGGGTATAAAACTATCCTTACCCGGGGAGTTCAGCACTTGAAACAGCTTCTATTTCTTTTTTTTTTTTTTGAGACAGAGTCTCACTCTCTTGCCTGGAGCGAGTGCCATGGCGTCAGCCTAGCTCACAGCAACCTCAAACTCCTGGACTCAAGCAATCCTACTGTCTCAGCCTCCCAAGTAGCTGGAACTACAGGCATGTGCCACCATGCCCAGCTAATTTTTTCTATATATATTTTTAGCTGTCCAATTAATTTCTTTCTATTTTTGGTAGAGATGGGGTCTCGCTCTTGCTCAGGCTGGTCTCGAACTCCTGAGCTCAAACGATCCACCTGCCTCGGCCTCCCAGAGTGCTAGGATTACAGGTGTGAGCCACCAAGCCCGGCCAAAACATGGCATTTCTTAGGCTGATATGTTACATATTAATCTAGGAGATTAATAACATACCACGTTAAAGTTCTGTGGCACTAAGTTCTCCTCCCTTTCTGCACGTGTAGTCTACTCATTCCTGTCAAAGATCTTGCTCAACGTTGACCTTCCACATAAAGTCTTATCTAATCGCAAAAATCCAAAGTAATCTCAGCCTCTCTCTTTCTCTCACTCTCCTTCCCTCCCTCCCTCCTCCTCATCCCCTTTCCTTTTCCTCCTCCCTCCATCCACTTCTAAAGGATGAACAGGCAAGAGGCCTCGCAACTTCTCTAGTATCATCTCTCCATAGTTGATATTATTCGAAATATTATTCTGTCAGACAAATTTAGTGCCTTTTTGTCTTAAGTGTATATTCTTAAGTGTATATTCTTTATTATTTATGCTTTTTGTGTTTTTAAGAAATTCTTCCCGACTCTGAGGTCATAAGGATAGTCTACATTATCTTCTAAACAGAAGCTTTGAAGTTTTTACCTTTCACATTTTAGTCTTTAACTTGATTTTAGTCTTCAATTTGATTTTTGTATGTGGTACTAAAAGGGGGTTCAATTTTATCTTTTTCCATGAAGATAACTATTGCCATAACAAAAATGTTATAGGTCCATAAATTTCCCATTTATCTACAATATCATCAGTGTTATATAACAATCTTTTATCTCTGTACTTAGCGTAGTTTTATAATAAGTCTTATCTAGTACAGCAAGTTCCCGCCCCCTTGTCCTGCAAGAGTTTCTTGTCAGCCAGGAGCAGTGGCTCCCGCCTGTAGTCCTGGGAGGCTGAGGCAAGAGGATCGCTTGAGGGCCAGAGTTCAAGACCAGCCTACTCAACATAGCAAGATCCTGTCTCAAAAAAAAAAGAATGTCTTGTCTATTCATGGGCCTTTGATTTTCTGAATGAACTTTAGAATGAGCTTGGCATGTCCAATAACAACAAAACCTGCATATAATTTATAATATAGGAAGAAATGACATCTTACAATATGAACAAGGCATATCTCTTCATTTATTTAGATCTTTATTATCTTTCAATAAGGTTGTATGATTTTCTGTACAAAAGTTCATATCCCAAGTACTTCGTATTTTGATGATATTGTAAATAATAGCTTTGTTTTTGGTATATAGAAATACAATGGATTTTTTTATTACTAACTTTGTGTTTGTCATCCTTGCTAAACTCTTAGTTTTATATGTTGTCCTCTTCTTATATTTTTCTTTTTTATCTTCTTTTTGATTCATTGGGTATGTTTTCCTAATTTTATTTCTTCCCCTTTACTAATTTAAAGAATACATACTGCTTCTATTCTTTCATGGGTTGTCACAGAAGTTACAAGATGCATTTTTTTTTTTTTTTTGAGACAGAGTCTCACTCTGTTGCCTGGGCTAGAGTGCAGTGGCATCAGCCTAGGCCACAGCAACCTCAAACTCCTGGGCTCAAATGATCCTCCTGCCTCAGCCTCCCAAGTAGCTGGGACTACAGGCATGTGCCACCATGCCTAGCTAATTTTTTCTATATATTTTTAGTTGTCTGGCTAATTTCTTTCTATTTTTTAGTAGAGATGGGGTCTTGCTCTTGCTCAGGCTGGTCCTAACTCCTGAACTCAAGTGATCCTCCCACCTTGGCCTCCCAGAGTGCCAGATAACATGCATTTTTAACTTATCAAAGTCCAAAGTTAATCATCACCTTCCTCCTTTCCCTAATGGCGTGGGAAACTTAGAACACTACTTCGTTCACCACTACCACCCCCCACCGGCGGATTTACACACTATATTTTTATTTTTTTAATCCCACAAGACTACAGTTTTATACAACTGATATTTATTTAGGTTTGCCCTCATTTTTACCATTTTCTGTACCCTTTGTTCTTTTGTCTTGCATCTCAGACCTTGATTTTGAGATGACTTATCTTTTGCCTGAAGTATATACTTTTATATTTCCTTCAGTGAGGGTTTGACAGTAATAATCTCAGTCTTTGTCAGAAATGTCTTTATTTCACCCGCAGTCTTGGAAGATATTTTTACTAGGCAGATTCCAGACTGACGTTTACTCTCTCTCAGAACATTAATGACATCATTCCATTGACTTCTGGCTTCACTGAGGCTATTAAAAAGTCAGTTCTTCACCCTCTCCCTTTTCTATAGATAATATGTCTTCTCTCTGACGATTTTTACAATCTTCTCTTTGCCTTTAGGGTTCTATAATTTCACAAGAATGTGTCCAGGTGGGACTTCTGTATTTATCTTTCTTGTGATTACTTGGCTTCCTTAAACCATGGGTTGATGTTTTTTGCTAGTTTTCAAAAATGCTCAATCAAAATCTCTTCAAATATTTCCTCTGCCCCATTCACATTTCTGATTAGATGTACATTACACCTCATCATCCTATCCTCCGTGACTCTTAACCTGCCATATGTTCCACCTCTTGCGATCTTCTGGGGAATTGCCTTAGATTCACCACTTCTCTCTTCAAATGTGTCTAGTCTTTTATTAAATTCGTTGAGCTTTTATGTCATTATATTTCACATTTAGAAATTATATTTGTTTGTTTTTTGAGACAGGGCTTTTCTCTGTCACCTGGGGTGGAGTGCAGTAGCACAATCATAGCTCGCTGCTGACTCAAACTCTGGGCTCAAGCAATCCTCCTGCCTCAGACTCCTGCATTGCTGGGACTACAGGAGCATGCCACCACACCCAACTAATTTTTTATTCTTTTAAAGACGAGGTCTCACCATGTTGCCTAGGTTGGTCTCGAACTCTTGTCCTCAAGTGATCCTCTCACCTCAGCCACCCAAGTAGCTGGGATTACAGGTATGAGCCACCATGTCCAGCATTTTATTTTTTTAATCTGTTTTTATAGTTTCCTGTCTCATGCTGATATTTTCAAGTTTGTCCTTCATTTCTTATAATAGTATAATCATATTAATTTTATAATTTGTGTTTGATAATTATGAAATCTGTGGTAGCCTGTTTCTATTATCTGTGCTGGTTCTTGCTCATGCGTTTTCTTATAGATTTAATTACTATTGTAAGATGTTCATTTTCCTTGGGATTTTAGTTGTGGAAGTTCTTTTAGGCCTGAAATAAAGTGAGTTTTTCCTCCAAAGACCATCTGATTGCTTAAGATTTCCTGAAACTCAAATAAGGGTCAGCTTATGGTTCCAAATCCTTAGCAGCCATTTTCCCTACAATAAAGTATCTAATACACTAGATTTTACTTACAGTTCCCAAGTAAGGAGAGAAGAATTATTTCTAGGTCATCATTACATTAATGGTATAGTTAAGGAATTGGTAAACTATTGCCTGTAGAAAGGCCATATCTGGTCCACTACCTGTTTTGTAAATAAAGTATCACTGGAACATAACCACACCCGCTCACTTATGAATTGCCTATGGCTGCTTTGGCACTACAACAGCAGAACTGAGTAGTTGTGACAGGGACCATATAGCCTGCAAAGCCTGAAATATTTACTATCTGGCCTTTTACAGAAAAACTTTACTAACTCCTGGGTAGTCCACCGGGGTCCCAGGTTTGTGGGGTGATCGCCTATGCAAGTTCCCAGATCAGGCTCTGTCTTTGTTTTCCTAAATCCTATGAGACAGTGAAAACCAAAATTGATGTTCACTAGGTTTGACTAATGCTATCGGGGTAAAAACTAGCTACAGTGCTCTGCTTAACTCTCTGGTTTCCTCACGTCACTCAGTGCCTATTCTGAAAATGCCTTACTTTGTTAAGAGCAAATCATTTTTTTAAAGATTGACTTTTTTTCATGTTTTATGCAGGAATTTTCCCGTTTACAGCAAGAAGATTAATCCAGATATTTATCCTACTATATTATTAGAAATTGAAGGCTGAACGTGTTTTACAGTATTTTAAAACAATAGTAGTTCTTTTAACTTCACTGGACTTAACCAATTCACCAGATTAACAGTTATAAAACATACTGATACCCCAGGCACATTGAACACTTTTAACTAGCAGACTACTGTCCAGTATGTCTGTGTATTTCTGCTCATTAGTTGCTGCATATCAAGAATTAGATATATTTATACCCAGAGATATCTAGACCAATTATATTACTAATCATATAATTAAATATGATGTTGTCCAGGTACAATGGCTCACACCTATAATCCTAGCACTTTGGGAGGGCAGGAGGATCGCTTGAGACAAGGAGTTTAAGACCAGCCTGGGCAATATAGCAAGACCCCTGTTTCTAGAAAAAATTGTTTTAAATTAGATGAGCTTGGTGGCACACACCTGTAGTCCCAGCTACTGGGGAGGATGAGGCAGGAGGATTGCTTGAGCCCAGGAATCTCGAGGCTGCAGTGAGCTATGATGGCACCACTGCACTCCAGCCTGGGCAACAGAGTGAGACTCTGTCTCAAAAGAAAAAAAAAAAGAAAGAAAGAAAAAGAAAAGAAGAAAAAAAACCAGATTAAAGAGTATGGATAAATTTTAAATAATATTCCAAAACTATTTGAAAGTACATATCCTTAGGAAACTATATAGACAGAATGACAAGTTTAAAAAACATTTATATAATATGTCAGTTATGTAAAAAACATATGCATAGAAAAAGAAGTACACAAAATCATTAACAGAAGAGACTCAAAGTTTCCATTATACTTTTATGCATTTTCCAAATTTCTTCCATTTATAATTAAATTTTCTTTTTTTTAAAAAAACCCTTTTAAACTATATGGCCTAATGACATGGTGCTATTTTTAAGTTTATATTTATTGATATCACTTTGGCAAAATACATTACTTTTTTTAAAAAGCTCTGAAAATAACTTTATAAAACTAAAATTAACCTTTGCCTGAGGTAATCTTTGAAGTTCTAAAGAAAAGACTGCCATGCTGAAGATCCATCATTTCTCCCTTCAATTTATCCGACGCGACATCGACAAGGGCAAGTTCATCAGCCAAATCCTAAAATACATGAAAATGCTAAATAAAATGTTCTAGGAAATGTTCCCACTTAAGTTTTAGGAGAATGAGAAAACTTTTCATGTGGCTACTTTATAATCAAAGGAATCTTATATATTTTAATAGGGAAAAAATGATATAAATAATAGTTTTTGAATGAGCCTAGAGAGTGACTAGAAGTCAAGGTAAACATTAAGATGAAGGAAAAATTATTAATTACTTTGCCTTCACATAACTGTTAGAATTTTTTAGAATTGGGTGTTTTACCCTTCAGATAGCAGTTTAAAACCAATGAAAAGTAATGAAATTCTTTCAAAGGATTTTATTATATTTAACCTTCAGTCTAACTTCTGAGTTCGCTAAAGCTGCTGTTAGTATGCATCCTTATGGCCAAAACAGAAAGGTAGCCACCTGTGGTGAACATCTATTGCTTTCACCTGTCTAGCAGGCTTTTTTCTGGTAATAGAATTCCCCTTTTCTGTGGGAACCCATTCCATGAGGTTCAGTGCAGTCCAGTTAACACTGGTCCTCCAAGCTAGGGATAGATGGACATAAAACCAGACCCAGCCTATTGTTCCATCCTGTCCTTCTGGCCAAAGCAATTAATTCACAGATGGGCATATGGCCCAGGCACAACAAATGAGCACAATGTCTATGAGGTTTGAAAATGGAAAACCGGAGATTTGGTCTCACTTTTCTTTGGAATCATAAACTCTAAGAATGACATAAGCATCTAAGAACAAACTGTACTGTCATCTTTACCACCACATAGAAAAGCCCGGCCTAAGAATTAAGCCAATAGAGGAAATCTAAACCAAGATTTGTGGAGACTGTGTCTTGGTATGTCTGTATTCCAGAATCCAGTAGTACTGAAGCTAATTCTGCTCTGATTGATCCTCTAATTTCACCTCTTTCTTCTTCTATATTCCATATTGCCTGACAGTCTGCTTTGTAGTAATCCAGTGGGAGTAAGAAGGTTCATGCCTCACTGTCCAACATGTAGACTTTGAATAAGATGTCTTTCGTCTACTGTCCCTGGTGTTTTCAGTGCAGAGCCTGTCTGATTCATTTCTCCAAAGAATAAACTCCTTCCCTTTGCCTGCTGGGATGTGAGAGGTGGTTGCCAGGTTGATTAAGCTGCAGAAGACAATCTGGTGGTTTTCCTTCTCCTCATATAAACTTTCAACCAATCCTCCTGATTTTAGCTTCATTCCTCCCCTCCACCTTGTGAGGCATCAGGTACTTCCAATTACTGAGCCTTTCTGAGATCCTGGAATTAAAACAGCTTTCCTTCTTCTTGTCACCTCCCTCTGCAGGTTTCCAAAAATTGTCTAAATACTATAGTAAAGCATTTAAGAGCACAGACCTGTGTTTGAACCCTGGCCTTTCCACCTGCCAGCCATCTGACCATGAGCAAGTTATTTAACATCTGTGCTTCAACATTCTCATTTATGAATGGAGATAATAACAGTAACAACCTCTTAAGGTTGTTATAAAGATTAAATAGTACCTTTAAAACATTTAGAGAGGTGAAATACTCGTACACTGAGAACTACGAAACATTGCTAAAACAAGTTAAAGACACAAAAAAATGGAAAGACATCATGGATCGAAGGGGTTAATACTGTTAAGATGTGAATATAACCCAAAGCTATCTGTGGATATTATGCAATCTCTATCGAAATCCCAATGGCTTTTTAATAAATAGAAAAATCCATGTTAAAATTCATATGGAATCTCAAGGGACCCCAAACAGTCAACACAATCTTGAAAAAGAATAAAGTTGGAGGTGTCATCCTTCCTGATTTCAAAACTTATTGATTGCTGCAGCAATCAAACAGTGTGTTACTGGAATAAAGAAAGACATACAGACCAATGGAATAGAGCATAGAGCCCAGAAATTTTCAACAAGGGTGCCAAGACCACTGATGGGGAAATGAGTCTTTTCAACAAATGCTATTGGGAAAACCGGATATTTACATACAAAAGAATGAAGTTGGACCCTTCCCCTACACCATACACAAAGTTAACTCAAAATGGATCAAAGACCTAAATGTAAGACCTAAAGCCATAAAACTTTTAGAACAGAAAAAAAAGCTTACACTGAATTTGGCAATAATTTTCTTGGTTATGATGCCAAAAGCAAGGCCAACAAAAGTAAAAAGATATTAGATATTAAAACTTAAAACTTCTCCCGTAAAACAGAAGGGCAAAATCTCACTTGATCTTGATTTTTGGTACAAATATAAACCACAAAAGCTGGGCCTCATCATTCTTCTGACTTTCTGAGTTTTAAGTATATGTAAGAAAAGTTACCATAAGGATAACTAGTTTGTAGTAAAAATAATTTGTAAAAAATTTAAAACCTCTGTGCATCAAAAGACACAGTCAACAAAGTGAAAAGGCAACTCATGGAGTGAGACAAAGTATTTGAAAATCATTTATTTGATAAGTGGTTAATACCTAGAATATATAAAGAACTCCTACAATTCAACAACAAAAATAACTCAATTTTTTAAAATGGGCAATGGATTTGAATAGGCATTCCTCCAAAGACGATATACAAATGGACAAAAAGCACATGAAAAGATGCTCTGAAAACAGAAAGGAAAAAGAAAAATCAAAGCAATTCCATCGTTATTTTATTAAATGTGATACTTTTTGCTTTATAATGAGCATGTCATAGTTATACAATTTTTTAAAACATTAAGCATGAGAAACTGGAAAATACGATTTTCACCCATTACTCTTCAAGGAAGGCAAGGTACTGAATTATTTCCACAGAAAATGTTATAATATTAATAATCCAATTCATGTGTCTCCTATGAGTAAATTTAAATAGTCCAGCAAGGCCTGACACATTGTCAGCTCCAAATAAATATTTTTTAAAATGTGTCAAGATCAGATGAGAGGATATATATTTGCTGTCAAGGGATTAGCCCTGCAACCCTGAACTCATCATCTACAAAACCTAAAAGTGCTCACTAGACTTCCAGCTACAGGACACGCTTATCACTTACCTTCAATAAGATACTAATAGCGCAAGCCATGCCTACGGCACCAACCCCAACAATGGTGATTTTACACTGAGAATCTTTATCTTCCGCAACTAGATTCTCAATAAGCTGCTCCTTGACAGTTGACATTTGGAGAACCTGATAGGAATAATGCAATTTCAGTGGATTCGAATTCCCTAAATTAAACACGCTCACAGCTACGATGTGTTAACCACACTGAACGTCTAAGGAACTACCTCTTGGGTTTGCAGAATGATGGAGCCGGGGTGGAGGGGAAGCCAAAGAATTTCCTGGTGAAAGGGAGTGGGAGGTAAAGCAAGGGTCAGTCTATCAGTGGTAGGGACGGGGGAACCAAAAGGATTTTTGATTTCTCCCTGTCCCCAGCCACCGCTGTCACCCCAGCACCACACGCTCACAAATGCTTAGCTTGGCGCAACTCAGTACAGATGGCCCGAAAGTGCAGGGTACCGCTTTTAAGGAAGGCGCGGAAGCGACAAAATACACCAACAGTTTGGGAGCAAAGCCCGCCGACGGTTACCCTGGCCGGACCGCCCCGCACGCACGCACGCTCCCACGCACGGCTCTCTCGTCAGCACGCACGCTCCGCCTCCGCCGGCTCAGGCGCAGGCGCGTTGGCGAGCGCCGGTCATTGTCTTGAGCGGCTAACTGGGTGCCTGAAGTCTGCATCGCGAGAGTCTTGATGTGACGAATTCTAGACCCGCCCTAGGAGTGCGGAGGACGGGGATATTGCAGTATTGTTTCATTTTCCTCGCCCGGCCTAGACCTGGGACTGATTTGGGGGCAGAGGCTTCTTTGGGGACCCACTTCCACCCGGCGCCAAGGGACCAGGGTTGAGGTCCCCGTGGGAAAGAACGCTCCTGCGAGCGCCTGCCGTTCTCAAACTACCTGCGCTCAAGAGATCCTCCTGCCTCGGCTTCCCAAACTGCTGGCATTACAGGCTTGGACCATCGGCCTGGCCTCGGGACATACTTTTTTGATGATGCATGTATCACACCCTTGATCACGCATTTGTTTGCAGGAATTTTAAAAATTATTAATCTGTATCTTTAGGACCGAGTGCTGAAATAAAGTTTGAATGTCTTTTTAGAGAACAGAGGGTAGTAATGAAATGGAAAGGTTATGTCTAATTTTTCTAAGGGTGCTTTTAATTTACGCCAAGAATTTGTAACTCACAGAATGGGATAAAGGGACAGAACCTCCTCCATCTTTTTTTTTTTTTTTTGGAGACAGGATCTCCATCTGTCGCCCAGGCTGGAATGAAGTGGCACAATCATAGCTCACTGCAACCTCCAACTCCAGGGCTCAAGTGATCCTCCTTCCTCAGCCTCCGAAGTGCACCCAGCTAATTTTTTTGTTTTGTTTTTTGTAGGAACAGAATCTCACCATGTTGCCCAGGCTAGTCAGGAGCTCTTGGACTTAAGCGATCCTCTTGCTTTGGCCTTTCATATCCCTGGGATTACAGGTGGCCTATCTTTTGTGGAGTATTTGCATTTGAATCCATTTTCCAAATAATAGCTTGTGGTGTTTGTTTTTAATGTAGCTTAGATTATGCAATAGCCCTGCTTTAAACCCTTCAATGGCTTTCTATTACACTTAGAATAACCAATTTTTACCACAATCTAGAAGACCTTCAAGATTTGTCCTTCTACTCCAAATTCATCTCAGGATACTCACCACACTCTGTTCCAACTAGACTTTTTCTTTGCTCAGGACCTTTGGCTGTTCTCTGTATCTGGTAACCTCTTCCCCCAGCCCTTCTCAAGGTTAATTCCTCATTTTCAGTTTTGGGCATAAATGGCACTTCCTCTAGCCTTCCTTAACCATTGTGTCAACTGCCACCACTTCCTTTCTCTCTCTTGTATTTCTCTTATGGCACTTTTTTCAACCAACTACCAACCAGCAGATAGGGGTGGTCTTGTACCACCACGTGCTTGTATGCTTCCACAGCAGCCTTATTTATCACAGGGCTGGGAGAGCCCCTGCTGGCCTGCAAATTCAAGCTCTACACCTGCCTCAGGCCAAGGAAGGTACCATCTTGGTAGTGATGGAATTCCCATGCTAGGTGAAGAGAACTGGATCTTCATCCATACTTGCCCAAGTATTCCAACCTTCCTTACCTTTTTTTTCTTTTTACTTGATTGCAGTAATGTAAATATAGGAGAGCCAATTGTCTTTCTTTACTCTTGTATATTGCAACATCTACCAGAGTAGGCACTCAGTAAAGAATTTTGAAAGAACATGGCTTTGAAGTACTGAGTTTTATTTTGGTAACATGGGCTACCATGTGGGGTAAAAAAACATGGAATGACCACGTTCTGAGCATTCTATTTGCTTCTCCACTAATTGGCATCTTGTGTGAGATGGGGCTAAGGCCTGCTTAATCCACTTCCCAGGGTTAAGACAAAAAACACCAGCTCCTTGCAGAGTTGGCCTATTCCTTGCCTGGAGCAGGAAGGTACAGGTGAACCTAGAACACATGTGCCAAAAAATAATGAAGATTTATAAGATTAAATCTGAAAATTCCTTTTAAATTAATTGAATAAATCTATTTCACTTAAGTATTATTCAGTCATGTTGGTATTGACTAATTTATGATGTCAAATAATATGAAATTCATAAATGTAAATACTTTTTTTAAAAAGACTGAAGATGCCTCAAAGATCACAAAAGGCTACGGGAGTAACTACGTGCTTCTTTTTGGGGTAATTAAAATGTTCTAAGATTAGGTAATGAAGATGGTTGCACAGCAATGTGAATATACTAAAAAGCCACAAAACTGTATTTTTTTTTTGTGGCAGCAGGGAGCACGGGGGATGGGAGCCACATGCCTGGCCACCAGAATTGTATACTTTAAAATAATTCTTTCTCTTAGCTAGCTCTCAGAAGAGAAACTGGAAAAAGATTCTGGAATGAAGACTATAAAGTTATTCCAGTTAACAAGTATGGTTTTCAGGCCTAGATAAGGGTCATAGTTGTAACATTTTGAGGAAATCTAAAGAAAGCTTTTGAGTGGACAACCTCTAAGGCTACTTGGTTTTAAATTGTTAAGTACCAATGTTACTGGCTTCCAGAGGGCAAAGGATCTCAAAAATTTGTTTCCCCTATAGTGACAAAGTATAATTGCCTATGTTCAATTGGCAAATATTTTTTACATTCACATATAGAATTTTACCTACGTGAATTGTAGAGCACCAATTATCAGTAGCACTAATATGAAGTTATCTCATAATACTTTGGGGCAAAGTATATTAAAATTATTGATTGTAAAGGAAATAGTACCAAAACAACCCAGTTGATCTGGCTACACCCTCTGCTATTAAATAGTACTTTAAAAAAAAAAAAAAAAAAAAAAGCATTGCAGAGGCTAGACATGGTGGTTCATGACTGTAATCCCAGCACTTTCAGAGGCAGAGGCAGGATTGCTTAAGGCCAGGAGTTCAAGACCATCCTTGGCAACATAGCAAGACCCCCATCTCTACAAAAAATTTAAAAATTACCCAGGCATGGTAGCATGCGCCTATAGTCCTAGCTACTTGGGAGGCTGAGGCAGAATTGTTTGAGCCCAGGAGTTGAATGCTGCAGTGAGCTATGATCGTGTCACTGCACTCCAGCCTATGTGACAGAGTGATACCCCATCTCTTAAAAAAGAAAAAAATCATTGTAGGATTGCCCAAGAATAGCCTAATATATTCAAATAATGTAATGAATAAACAGCAGCTTTATGACTTCATATCTTAATATAGTGAATTAACAGAGTAGTCACTGTTCAAGGTTTATTTATTTGATGGTTTAGTTGGTATGACATTTGGATAGTTGGTTGCATTGTTTATATGTAGATTTTTTTTTTTACATTATATGGCAATCTACACCACTGATATAGTACACAAAATAAGATCCTTTAGGACAGTTATGCACAAGGACATGCAATGCTGGATTTACACATTGGATCCCAGGATGTGACTGATTGGGAAAAAGCTGGACTAGGCATGTTGGGTGAAGGAACCAGAAGTTACACAGCACATGGTAAACACACATCTGGTTCGAAGGGCAACGGCAGCCTGTGCAGCATTGGCAGTGGTGCTTCAGCAGTGGTGGAACTATTTTCCACTATAACCAGTTTAGGCTGACACAGGGTAAGGACCATCCATTGTCAGGATAAAGCTGTAGGGTTTTACGAACCATTCCCATTTCTAACTTTAGGACACTGATATTTTTCCCAGGCTATCTTAATATTACTGCTTTAACCACAGGTCAGACAAAAAGGACAACATGCATAACCTGCAACTAAAATCCCGTTGTAGCCTAGACAGTGAAGTGGTGCGACATTAGAAAATTTTAAAATTGCAGCTCTTTTTGGATCCCCCAAAGTGTATCTGCACTCTTCTTCAAACGGGCCTCTTCCTCAGCAGTCAGAGTCACCTTCACAACGTCTGAGATTCCATTCTGTCCCAAGATGCACGGAACACTAAGGAAGACATCATCCTTTATTCCATAGAGACCCTGAAGACAAAAAAAAAAACATTTTACATTTTGTCTATGCATTTCAGGGCCTCCCAAGACTTACATTCTCTACAATTATGAAGCTTATTTAATACAACTTGGTAAGTAGAAATGCCTTTCCATATGTTCAGTCATGATGTAATGATTAGTATAAAAGAAAGTCAATAAAATAGCAACAATAACTCTAAGTTGGGGAAAATATCTATTTCTTTTACCTCAACATAATTGAATTAGAGCTTTTTAGTCAAATTATCAAGTATCTATGTGCTGAACAGTCAGAATGGACATTAATCCTAAAGCTCAACCACTTCTTTCCAAAAATGAAAGTTGTGGGTACATTAATTTATTGATTAATTTACTGACTGAGGAATTACATTAATCTAATTTCTTTCTGCTTTCTTAGAAGAATCTTTTTTAGGCCGGGCACCATGGCTCACTCCTGTAATCCTAGCACTCTGAGAGGCCGAGGCGGGTGGATCATTTGAGCTCAGGAGTTCGAGACCAGCCTGAGCAAGAACAAGACCCCATCTCTACTAAAAAACAGAAAGAAATTATCTGGACAACTAAAAATATATATATAGAAAAAATTAGCTGGGCATGGTGGCGCATGCCTGTAGTCCCAGCTACTCGGGAGGCTGAGGCAGGAAGATCGCCTGAGCCCATGAGTTTGAGGTTGCTGTGAGCTAGGCTGATGCCACAGCACTCACTCTAGCCAGGGCAACAGAGTGAGACTCTGTCTCAAAAAGAAAAAAACAAAAACAAAAACAAAAACCAGGAAGTGAAGCATTCAAATACACCGTAACACTAAGACTTACCTTAATCATGGTGGAAATCGGATGCACACGCCTAAGATTCTTCATTATACTTTCTGCCAGATCTGCCACAGACAGTCCAATGGCCCAGGATGTGTAGCCTTTCAGTTTGATCACCTCATAAGCACTGTAGGGGAAGAAAAGGTAGGGAAGGGCATAAAAAGTAAGGTAAGAGAAACAAACAAAGCCAAAGCTTTCACCAAACACATGCTTTATAGTAAATAGTTGCACTATGATGCATTATATACATAAGAGTAACATCTATACCAGGATGTTATGTATAAGGATGTTCAGAACAGTACTGTTAGTTATAGCAAAAACATGGCAACATGTCCAATACCCCCTAACAGGAGAATGGATAAATTGTGATATATTGATACAATGGAGTATACCGCAGCTGTCAAAACAAATGAACTATAGCCACCTACAACAAAATTGGATAATTCTTAGCAATATAATAGTGGGTTTTAAAAAGTAAATTCAAGATAATACATAGCATATTTAACTCAGGATTATCTCAAGTGGGAGTGTAAAGGAGACAGAGGGATCTATTTGTTTTATAATCTTTTACCTACCTCAACAAAACTGAATGGGAGTTTTTTTAGTCAAGTTATCAGATATCTATGTGCTGAATAGTCCTAGTAGACATTAATCCTAAAGCTTGGGGGAGAAGCATGGAATTCACTTATTTCCAAACACCAGCGGACTAGTAATTCTGACTCAACAAACACTATAGTTCGTTGACAGCAACTGTCAGTGTTTCTTGGGTTGGGTGGTGGGTTCACAGGTTTTATTTAATTAAACGAATACAAATAAGAGGGGCATGCATAGACCGATCATGAGAATATATCATGAACCAAGGATTATGATTCATTATTCAATTCTATAAACTTGAGGCCCACATGTGACCACATAGGTAAATAATGACACCAACATGAAATCTTCCCTATTTCAACAATTTCAACAGTTAGTAATTATTTATGTTTTTAGTATAATTATGAATCTAGATAGACCTTGCTTAAAACTTTATAATCATAGCTATATTTCTATTCATTAAGACTACAGTAGAAACGTAAAAGCTCTTATTCCTAACTGAATGAATCAATATGCTGTTAAAGACTGACTCTCTGGCCGAGTGCGGTGGCTCACGCCTGTAATCCCAGCTCTCTGGGAGGCCGAGGTGGGCGGATTGTTTGAGCTCAGGAGTTCAAAACCAGCCTGAGCAAGAGCGAGACCCCATCTCTACTAAAATAAGAGAGAAATCAATTGGACAACTAAAAATATATAGAAAAAATTAGCCGAGCATGGTGGCGCATGCCTGTAGTCCCAGCTACTCGGGAGGCTGAGGCAGGAGGATCACTTGAGCCCAAGAGTTTGAGGTTGCTGTGGCCTAGGCTGATGCCACGGCACTCTAGCCCAGGCAAGAGAGTGAGACTCTGTCTCCAAAAAAAAAAAAAAAAAAAAAGACTGACTCTCAATATGGTAGACTTAATCTACTTGTCTTATTATAATAGTTTACAATATAAGCAAAGAAAGATTTACCAGACTATAGAGAATTATGGCATTAAAAAGACAGACTTTATACCATCACATAGAAGATGAGTGTTTATGGCAAAAAAAAAATCCCCAGACTTTAGCATTAATGTTTATAATTTTTTGTATCTTTGCTCATTGGGGTGTGTGTGTGTGTGTGTGTGTGTGTGTGTGTGTGTGTGTGTGTGTGTGAGAGAGAGAGAGAGAGAGAGAGAGAGAGAGAGAGAGAGAGAGAGAGAGAGCACGCGCGCGCGAGCACGCAAGTTTTTATTTCTCTGGGATCCATTATCTGTAATTGCTAGGTTCTATGGCAAATCCATTTTAAAGGATCTGCCAACTATTTTCCACAGTGGCTATACCATTTTACATTACTACCAGCAATGTAGGAGCGGTTCAGTTTCTCCACATCCTTGTCAGCATTTGGTGCTGTCATTATTTTTTATTTTAGCCATTGTTTCTTCTACACCTGTTTTATAGTATGACTTTTTTTTTTTTGAGACAGAGTCTCATTCTGTTGCCCTGGCTAGAGTGCCGTGGCGTCAGCTTAGCTCACAGCAACCTCAGACTCCTGGGCTCAAGCGATCCTACTGCCTCAGCCTCCTGAGTAGCTGGGACTACAGGCATACGCCACCATGCCCGGCTAATTTTTTCTATATATTTTTAGTTGTCCAATTAATTTCTTTCCATTTTTTTTTTAGTAGAGACGGGGTCTCGCTCTTACTCAGGCTGGTTTCGAACTCCTGAGCTCAAACAATCCGCCCGCCTCCTCGGCCTCCCAGAGTGCTAGGATTACAGGTGTAGGCCACCGCGCCCAGCCTATAGTATGACTTTTAACAAAGTTTAAGAAAACAAGATCTCTCTCTAATAAAAGTACTCAAATGCAAATGCTATTAAAATTTTAATCTTTTAAATAAAAAAAAATTTAATCTTCCATGTTGCCAAATTACGAGATCTATTACCTCTCGACCACCTGTTTGTGAACCTCTTTCCATTGTTCCTTATCTTTGTCAGTGCCTAAATCCGGGTGCAGATTCTTCAGGGAGACACCAGCAACATTCACTCCACTCCATACAGGCACTAAAAGAAATAGCATAGAAGACACTTATTTTCATGCACCAACAGACTAGTAATTGTGAACCATTTTTCTAATTCTCTTATCTGCAAAGGGTTACCCCCTTTTGGTGGATGTCAGAGTATCGCCGATGTAGTCCTTACTTTTTTTTTTTTGAGACAGAGAGTCTCACTGTGTTGCCCGGGCTAGAGTGCCGTGGCGTCAGCCTAGCTCACGGCAACCTCAAACTCCTGGGCTCAAGCAATCCTTCTGCCTCAGCCTCCAGAGTAGCTGGGACTAAAGGCATGCGCCACCATGCCTGGCTAATTTTTTCTATACATATTTTTAGTTGTCCAATTAATTTCTTTCTAATTTTAGTAGAGACGGGGTCTTGCTCTTGCTCAGGCTGGTTTCGAACTCCTGAGCTCAAACAGTCCGCCTGCTTCGGCCTCCCAGAGAGCTAGGATTACAGGCGTGAGCCACTGCGCCCGGCCTAGTCCTTACTTTTAGATTAGATTTTCATTCACTCATTCATTCATTTTTAATAAACCTTTAGTCTCAGAGGTGTTCATTTATTTAGGTCATATAAAACTAAGACCTTTTACTATATTCTAGCCTATTTTTCTAACCTATTGGAATGTTTAATCCGTATAAATATGAAATATTAAAGATAGTATGAGATCACAGGGGGAATTTTCTTGGTGGAAGAAACTCTGAGAACACTACACAAATTGTAACATCTTTCGACTGTGATAGTAATATAATTTTTTTTCTGCACTCCATTTGGCTTGGCTGACCTTTTCAGTACCAGGCAGTTCAAGTCTATAAACAGGTATGATATTAAATGACTGAGGTCACTAAGAAATATAGTCTTAATATGTCCATGGTAAGAAGAGAAATTTCATCTCCCATTCCCCATGTCATAAAATGTCATACAAAATGGTTAAAATCTTCTTTTTTTTTTTTGACTTTTTAAAAATCTGTATTGAATAAGTAACTTTAGGGAGGATGGTGGGTAAAACAGTTCAACAAATAAATCCTTGAGAATGATCACCATGCATTTATTGCCTCTTCTCTACCCAATTAAAGGAGGATTTCTTTAGAGCGATAAAAGAAAAGTTACATTTTCATTGTTGTTTTATTTGCCAAAGTAGCACCATGAAGTGGTACAAAGTATCTGAACTGGTCTTATTCGAAATCTAGCTAGTAAGGTGCTTTTACCATCATCAAATAATTAGTAAATCTAGAGAACAGAGATGTAAAATTAAGCAAGCAAATTACATTAGGAAGCACTTTGACCTCCTCCCTCCCTTTTTTTATTAATTTCAAAATATGAGGTAGGTACAAATGTTTTTGTTCATGGATAGCTTTTATAATGCCTAAGTCAGGAAAATGGCTAAAATCCTAACAATTCTTAGCATATAATTATACAAAACAGTAGATTTCAGGAAACCATTCTACCTTGACTAATGGATTTCTGATTTAGGCTGGAATTTAATAATGAAATGCCTGTCAATTTTTTATATAATCTGTTTTAAAACAAAAAGAGAAAATAACTCATGCTTACCACTGGAGTCTCCATGCTCCCCAAGGACCCATCCATGACAGCTTAATGGGTGAACTCCCAGCCTCTCCCCCATCAGGTAACGGAATCGGGCTGAATCCAGATTGCAACCACTTCCGATAACACGGTTTTTGGGAAAGCCACTTATCTTCCAAGCCACATAGGTCAAGATATCCACTATGAAGAAAACATTTAAACATAGATACTAGGTGAATCATTAGAGAATGATTGGCTACTCAAGATAGATGGTTCTGTATGGATCTTGATATTGATCATAACTAATCAACATTTTTATTAATATTTTTAAACCTTTATACTATGTATATCAAATCCATTAAGTATTCAAAGAAGTGTAGTTTTATGAAAGTAAACTGTGTACCAATTAAGAAAACAACAATTACTCGTAAACTTATCCCTTATCCAAGATCTTTGGCAAGTAATTAATTTTAAGTGCCAACTATGTTCAGAGGCACTATATCCCCTCTTTAATGTTTTAAAATTAATTATTTTATAAAAACACAAATCTACTCTTAGGAGAGAAATGAAACATATGAGAAATATGAATCAATAAATATGTATATACAGAATATAACATATACTATCAGTTTTACTATAGCTCATCTATTTTTATGCAGTTAAAAGTCTCACCTGGATTTGAAACAATAAGCAACTTGCAGTTTGGGCTGTATTTTACAACGTTAGGAATGATGAATTTAAAGATGTTCACGTTCCGCTGGACCAAATTAAGACGGCTTTCTCCCTCCTGCTGACGTGCCCCAGCTGTGACAATAACCAGCTTGGAGTTTGCAGTTACATTATAGTCTAGAGAAAAGAGAAACAATGACCAGATTAAGGACTCTAAGAGAAATTTTTAATCTAGCCAACAAAAATTTGTTCCATTAACTTGTTTTAGTTTCTTTTTTGGGACAGGGTCTCGTTCTGTCACCCTGGTTAAAGTGGCATCATCACAGCTCACTGCAATGTCAAACGATCCTCCTGCCTCTGCCTCCCAAGTTGCTGGGACCATAGGCACGTGATACCATGTCTGGCTCATTTTTCTACTTTTTATAGAGATGGGGTCTTGCTCTTGCTCAGGCTGGTCTCAAACTCCTGACCTCAAGCAATCCTCCTGCCTCAGCCTTCCAAAGTGCTAGGATTACAGGTGTGAGCCACCACACCCGGCCTCATTAACTTCTCATATGGACAATTTGATCAGTGTTTTGTGTATGTGGCAGATAAATGCCACTAATGCCACCTAGACTCTTACTTTGGTTTTCAGTTTTATTATTGTGGCCTCTTAAATGGAAGACGAGTTTGTCAACACCTTCCTTGTAGTCTAGTCACATTGTAATTTTATATAACTCCAATTGGGGGGAGCTAGAAGGAATGAAGTTTATAATTTGATTCTCTTATCAATTCTTTATACATTCCTCAATTTTTTTACTATCTGAGCTCAATGCTCACACTCTTCCATACTCCTATTTCTACTTAACTATTAATACTTAACTATCATCCTGTCAGCCTAGGGACAGGCAATTTTCTCTTCTTTTGTTCATTTTCTTTTTCTTTCTTTTTTTTTTTTAAGCAGAGACATCTTTACCCTTAACAAGCATATTTTTGCTTCTAGTTACCCTGTAGCCCCATACAGTTAACCCGCAGATCAAGATGACGAAGGGAGTCACTTATCAGGTAAGTGGCCAATGATTTTCAAGTATCAAAACATACTATTTGGGCTCATATTCCGGTTTCCTGGCTGGTACTAATAAGTGTGAAAGGGTCAAGCCAAGAATATCTGCTGACCAGGCTCATTTGCCCTATTCTCAACTTTGTGTTACATGTGTGAAAGGATTGGGTCGGGGAGGAGTATAAGTACACTTAAGTATTTGAAGCAATGCAGTTAAATATAGATCTAAGGTTTGGAGCTTTACTCATTACATTCTAATTCAGATGCTTTCCATATCATGGATAAATTGAATCTCCATTTAAAACCATTTACTAGAAACTGAAATTTTGATATCTACAGGACCAATGCAAAATTATTCCAAAGCTCTCCTATCCTCTGTAAGAGAAAATCTTTGAAGAGTTCAGATTTCAAGCCTGACAATGAACTTAAGTCTAGCATGGACTATAACATAAACTTGTTGACATCAACCTTTGCTGGAGACAATTTTTGATGTTCTAAGGAAAAGGCTGCCATGTTGGAGATCCATCATCTCTCCCTTCAATTTGTCTTCAATGACATCAACAAGAGCAAGCTCATCTGCCAAGTCCTAAAAGACATAAAATCTTCAGTTAAATGGCAAATTGATACTTCTAGATTTTTGGAAGGACATGCAAAATTTCTATATTTCTGGCATAGAAGAGTTCTGCTACCTCATTAGTACAGTATCAGGATATACTTCAAAGTAAAGACAGGCCCACACTTAAAAAATCGACTCACAGATGATGCCATACATAACACTGACCCTATCTTCAGCCCTATTTCCCCACTGGAGCAACCTCTATAGGAGTTCTACCACCACTGGTGTGAAGGCAGAACACTGGATTTGGCGGTAATTAGAGTAACTTCCAATTATGTAAAACTGCTCTATTTACTCTCTCAAATTCAGTTTTACACACCAATTTTAAATAGGTGACGTTGACCAGTATCAAGACCTGGAATTAAAAAGCAATATTGTGGACTATTCCCTGGTTATTTCCATACATGAACCAATACTAACAGTTTTGCATAGATAGATTTGTGCATTGCATAATACTGGCAAAAAATATCCTTGCAGTTCAACCTATAAAAGTCTGTAGGTGCATCTAGGACCAGGAGCCACCAACAATAGCTTTAATACAAATGGGGCATGGTCTGTTGTTACCAAAAAAGGTTATTTTAGCTGCAGATTTACCCCTAAATCAATTATAAGTGATCTGACAGGTATTCTTACCCACACGTGAGTCAGAGGCCATCACAGAAAAAGACCATTGGCATTCACAGATGTGAGGGAAACAGAAGGCATTAATTTCTGATCCAATGAGTAATGAATAAAAGTTGGTGTATTATGTGGCCTCTTCTAAGAATATAGAGCAATGTTGTTATGAGACCTTGGCATATCTCATTTTTTCCTTTAGTTCCTTCTCACTTCAATCCATTTCTATTCAGAACCCAGAATTCATGATTTTGCTCTGATTAGGAATTCCAAATCTTTGAACTTAAAATATTATAAGCCACCTCAATTTCTTTTTGATACAAGCCGGGGTTCGAGTACTGTAATAAGTTCTTTTTTTTTGAGAAAGAGTCTCGCTCTGCTGCCTTGGCTAAGAGTGCCGTGGCATCAGCCTAGCTCACAGCAACCTCAAACTCCTGGGCTCAAGCAATCCTACTGCCTCAGCCTCCCGAGTAGCTGGGATTACAGGCATGCACCACCATGCCTGGCTAATTTTTTCTATATTTTTAGTTGTCCAGATAATTTCTATTTTTTGTAGCGACAGGGTCTCGCTCTTGCTTAGGCTGGTCTCGAACTCCTGAGCTCAAAAGATCCATCCGCCTCGGCCTCTCAGAGTGCTAGGATTACAGCCGTGAGCCACCGTGCCCAGCCCAATAAGAAGTTCTTTATTCACAAGTTCTTTTTTTCTAATTAAATTTTAGCTCCATAATTGATAACAAAATTGCCATCCAAGGCAGGAAGGATGATGGGATTTGGGTGGGAGGAGAACTGAAGATGTCTCACATTAGTATGATCTTAATTTTACCATATATAGGTGTCATTTTCAATTGAAAAATTACTTTAGAAGAGTTTGGCTCATTTAAAGGCATGGATTCTTCCTTTTCATTGGTAGGCAATCCACACATGGTAATATGTAACAGTGAATTTTAGGAACTGGGTCTCAAGCCTGACATCCTGACAGTCCTTTGATACTTATTAATTTCAGATACCCTTTCAGTATATTATTATGTTTCAGGTTTGTTGCAAAGTTCTCTGAATGAGTACATGAGCCTAAATATTTTTACATACAGTATAATAATATGATTCTTGGGGAGGGAGTGGGGGGAAACAGTTGAGTCAAAGTATGTGCTTCCAGAGTGGTAGACTCTACTTACCTTCATTAAGATACTGATGGCACAGGCCATGCCAACAGCACCAACCCCAACAACTGTGATCTTATTCTGGGGAGTCTGTTCTTCCTTTAGAAGATTAAAAATCAGCTGATCCTTGAGAGTTGCCATATTGGATTTGGAACCAAAAGGAATCTATGGGGGAAAAGCATTCAGTGTCACTGCATCCTTTTTTAATGTTTATTAACCAAGAACTGTTCTGACAAAAGCTTACGTTACTTCCTTTTGAGGGTACTTGCCACTAAAAACACAAGAAATGACTAAAAAGGGGGAGAAAAAATGTAGCTAAAGAAGAGTTGAAAGGCCTAATGCCAGATTCTGATC
Organism: Avahi laniger; assembly: GCA_963575035.1. NCBI lineage: Eukaryota > Metazoa > Chordata > Mammalia > Primates > Indriidae > Avahi > Avahi laniger. The sequence goes on from CAUYSK010127871.1 coordinate 22,392, forward strand.
TGTCCAGGGTCTTGGTGTGAGTGAGCTCACCTTGGTGTGAAAAAATAATATCGACGTTTGGGTGTAAGTATAGCCTCCGGAGGGCTCACTCATCTTGGCTTATTTACCCCAAGTGGGGCTGGCCTTTCCTCAGACAAGATCACAGTCAGCCGCCCACCCAGCTCTCCTTCAGCCACTCAGGCTTCTATAACAAATACACTGCCAAGCCCCTCATACAAGCACCAGAGGTACATGCAAAAAAGAGCCATTAACGGCCACAGGTGCGATCCCCAGGCAGAGGAGCGTGCTATGAGTTCTGCGCATGCGCTCCCTCTCCTCCTCCCCACTCCCCATCAAGGGGGGGAAATGGGGAAATCAGACCGGAGGCGGAGAGACCTACGCCCCGCCCAGATCCGAACCATTAGTGGGCACAGGAAGCTTGCGCGCGTGCGCAGTCCAGAGCGCTGGGGCGCAGATGATAGTGGCCTCTGGCCATTGGCAGGTCGGCCCTAGGCCAGAGGACGAAAGCCTGAGAACCCCTGTGAGTGAGCAGAGATAATCAGGAGCTGTCCTGCTCAGTGGGTCAGAGGGAGGGAGCTCGGTTTCAGACTTTAGATTTAACCAGAGGCCCAAAGCACACACAGGCAACGTGATACCGGACTGGCAGCCTCCCTGGCCTGGCGCGTGGCCAGAGCCAGACTTTAAATCAAAATATCAGGAACTAGGGGCTGTTAACCAACAGGAGGGAGTGTAGCTTACGACGTGATCCTTGTTGCAATGGCGTGAAGCCCAGTATGAGGAAATTTTTTCACTTCAGGGAGTGCAGAAAAGCTGCAGAGAGCCTGAAGCATGGAGCCCTAAAGTTAATGGAACCCTCGAATTCCAGAGCCGGGGAAAGGGCTTTCCATTCTGTTAATCTAACTGTGCACTGCATTCATTGGAGGGAATATCACAGGTTGCATCCCCAAAGCGTCATGTCTAGTTTTGGCATCGTCCCAAAGGGCAAAAATATCTGAGAGGACCTCCAAGCAAGCAGCCCACAGTCATCAAGCTGGAATCAGGTATCTCCTTACAAATCACTGCTATTTCTAGACAGTCTTGTAAGGTTCCTGCAGCCCGGCAGGGGGAAGGGAGTTCTTCCTGCAGAGAGCTGCTGGCTTCGCCAAAACCTCAGCCCTTGGCTCCAACGCTCCCTTCAATGTAGAGGTGGGAGGAGGGTGAATCTAGTGGCGCGAGCCATGCACAACAGGGTCTGCGACTCAGCCCTGCTACGCACCCATCGTGACCGTAGACATCCCTCTCCCCAGTTCTCTCAGGTTTACGTTTTCCCGTTTGTTAAAAGGAGGAGATGGAACCGGATAATCCTACTCAGTAGACCATCTCGGGTGGGGAAGGGCTGGGACTCTGCCTGCTTTATCTTTGCATGCGCTGTGCTTAGCTTAGCCCGGGATAAACCAACAGCTGCTTAATGTAATTTACGCAGAAGGGCCCTATAATCTTCAGGCAGCAGCCGCCCCACGGAGCTCACCTCTCGAGCCTCCCACAGGAAAAATGCAAACCGCACAGCCGTTCTCCAGCTTGCAGGAACCCGCCCCAGACATGCCGAAGCTTTTTTTGGCTCAATGGGCTCCAGAAACCCGACTTCGAATTTTGTGCCTTTCGCCGATTGTGAGCTCAGCGGCATCCCCCACCCTTTGGACCTGTAATCTCCTTGTTCTTCCGCATACACCGGGCTTTCGACCTCAGGTGGTTGGGTGTGGCCATCTCCTCCTTCTCTAGTGCGGCCAGAGGCCACAGGTCCCGCTTAGAGCAAAAAGCGGTGCGCAGCGGGCTCCGAACCCACACGTGGCGTGGGCCGCCGCGCAGAGGTTTCGGGACTCCGCTTCTGGGAAGCGGCGTCTACACTTCCCGGAGTAGGGACCCCTTTGCTAGCAGCACCTGGCCAGCAGACCCTGAGGCAGCTCGCTTTCCCTCCCCTCGGGCGCAGTGCGCGCCGGGCCCGACCGTACCGGGAATGCAAGTCGGGCGGGCGTCGGAGGTGCGCGACAGAGACGTCCGGACTCAGCTGCAGCGACTCCAGCACTCTGCGCGGGGCGCGGGAGGGGCCTTAAGTGGAAAAGCTAAGCTGACGTCAGTGGGGGGAGCCAGGCGGACGTGCGGGAACCCACGTGTGGGTTGGGCTGGGGGCGGACGCCGAGCCAGGCCCGGCGCTCTGGAGGCCCAGGCGGCGCGCGCAGCCGGACGACCCACCAGCCGACCGACCCACGTGCGCCGGGACGTCTCAGGGGCTGCCCAGAGCAACGCTACCCTGCAGCCACGTAGGCCCGGGACGGAGCCACGAGCTGGAGGCAGGCAGACCCACCGTCTCCTCTTCCGTAAAACCTGGAGGGCACCCTCAGGGAAGGCTTGATCTGCTTCTTCATCCCTATTTCCCAATACCCACAACAGCTTCCGGCACAGAAAAGACATTCGACAAATAGTTGTTGAATAAAAGAAAGAATACTTAGCAGGGAGTCAGCCTGTACATGCATGAATCGAGAGATCTCCACAACTTGACGCTGCTTTTCCCCTGCCGCTAAACCTTCCAGGTCCCACACTCACAGCGAAGCCTGGGCCTCTCAGGCCTGGCAGGGTGGGTGACTCAGGCCAAATTGACATCCGTGTCTGCACTTCCTACTGCCCCACCCACGTGTCCCAGCCATACCTAAAAGCTGTGGGCGTTTTGAATTAACATCTCCCCATATCCCCCCCCAATAACTACCATCCTACTCTTTACTTTTATGAGTTCAATTTTGTTTTGTTTTTTTAAACACGTAGTTTTTGCCTTTATTCATGCAGCTTCCTTTGCCTGACCTGCCCGCTCCCTCCATCACTTTAACTTGTACCTGTGCTCCAGGGCTCTCCACGGGGTATAATAAGAAATATGTTTGGTAAACCCTTGAGTTTACCAAAATTTCCTGATTTTTTTCTCAGTGATAGGAGTGTGTTTTGTTATTCATAATGAACTCCTTTTCCATAACCCCTGAGTTTGTGGTCATGTGGCAATTTAGGTTGGGGCCCCTGGATAGCCTCAGGATGGGACCAGTCACTGGAAACACCAAGTGATTAGGGAATTAGGAGGTTGGAACCTTCAGCCCCACTCACCAACCTCTAGGAAAGGGGTGGAGGCTGGAGATTAAGGTCAATGAGAACTCTTGAACAAGATTTGATGTGCTACCCGGCTGCTGAACACCGGAGTTGCTCAGAGGGTGAAGGGCCCAGAGCGGGCGTGGAAGCTTTGTGTCCACTCCCCCATGCCTTGCCCTATACATCTCTTCCTTCTGGCTTTTCCTCTGTATCCTTTGTAACATCTTTTATAATAAACCAGTGAATGTAAGTGTCTGATTTCTGGGAGCCATCCTAGCAAATTTTCAAACCTGAGGAGGGTGGGTCATGGGAACCCTAATTTATAGCCAGTTGTTAAGAAGCACAGGTCACAACCTACTACTTGTTTTTTGTTGTTTGTTTGTTTTGTTTTGTTTTTCCAGTGGAAATCAAGCAGGGGGGCACAACCTACTACTTGTGATTGGTGTCTGGAGTGAGGGGCAGGCTTGTGGGACTAAGCCCTTAACCTGTGGGATTTGATGCTATCCAGGTGGATACTATCAGAACTGAATTATAGAACACCCAGTTGGCAGGTGCTGGGGAATTGCTGGGGAAAAACCCCACATATCTGGTCACAGAAGTGATCTGTGTTGAACACAGACCAACCAACCCACACAGTTGATACCACTCTCCCTCTCTGCTCCTACCACACTGGTCTGTACGTCCTACAAATCAGCTTGCACTAGAGGTGTGTGTGGCTGTGCTCCTCTACCAGACAGTGAGTCCTGCTGGGGCTTGGATGGGTCTACTTCCTCCCCAAACCTGCGCCAGCAGCTCAGTGCCAGCTCTAAGAAAGATTCAAAAGTGTAGGTCCCTTGGTTCAAAGGGAAAACTCCACGCTCAGCTCCGGAGAAGGAGAGCATCTCTCTAAGCATGTCCTAACAGTCTTCCCATCACTCTAGGAGGCCCTGAGACCTGTGCTCTCACCTGGAACACACTGCAGGGGTGGGGAGAGCCACTGGTTCTCAGGGTGCCTCAGGCAGGGCAGATTGCAACAGTGTCTCCTGTTTCCTCATCTTTGTAACAATGTCCTCATTCAGTCAAGCCTAGGACCCTGCCTAGGCTTGTGACCAAGCTATTGGGAGGAAGGGCACAGAAGGCAGAGAGGGGAAAGTTAGCCTGGGGAGACAAGACTCTTCACCTGGGGGGCCTGGGGTTGGGCGCTCTGGGATGATCATCATTAACACTAATGTGAACATCTTTCAGTCAAAAATACTCATCTAAGTCATTATTTTAAATGAATTAAGTATTTAAATGTATAAACATACCAAATGCTTCTTATAACCAATCCCTTTTGGGTATTTAGGCCATTTCCATCTCTCCTACCTTAGATGGTGGCAAAACATCTCTAGGTAGAGTCTTCATTCCCCTAACTTAAGACACCTAACAGTAATAGCTCCCTCTAAGCACAGCTTCCCTCTTCTTATGCAGAACAGCCACTAGTGGACTCCACAAATATGAATTTAAAAGTACCATTTACTGAGCATCTGCTATGTGTCAGGCAGCAAGCTGAGCAATCCCCATACTCATCTGCACTTCAGTTCTTGGGAGCAGGCATAATCATCTCCATTTTTCAGAGAAGGAAACCAAGGCTCAGAGAGATTAGTGACTTTGCCAAGGTTGTGCAGCTCATAAGTGATTTTGGCTGGGGCTCTAATCTAGGGCTGAGTGACTCTAAAGCCTATGATTTTCTCTCTACAGGATGTTTCCCCCTACTCCCACCCTTGCAAAGGACAAGAAATTAGCTAGTCTCCAGCTCAGAAGAGGCAGTGGCTGTCCGTGGCTGCCTCCACCTGCCTGCATGAGCCGAGACATTGGTCTTTTCCTGCCCGCAGACTGGGACGTACACCACTGGCGCTCCTGGTTCTCAGGCCTTTGGACTTGAACTTGAATTTACACCACCTTTCCTGAGTCTCCAGTTTGCAGATGGCAGATCATGGGACTTCTCAGCCTCCACAAGCACATGAGCCAATTCCTCGTAGTCAATCTCTTTATATATAGTCTCCTATTGGTTCCGTTCCTCTGGAGAACCCTAACTAATATCGCTCAAACAGTAGAATTGCTGTACTAAAGCCAAAGCAGAATGTGGAACTCATGCAACAGGCCAGGAAACCGTTTCAGAGGGCAGAACAGACTTCTCAATCTGACCAAATGATCTTTGGGTATGGCCTCTTTAAAAGGGAAGACCCCACAAAAAGGTGGTTTGACCAAGGGACAAGCTGGCTTCAGACAATGGATGCTGCTCAGCCCCCACTGTAAGATATTCCTAAATGGAGCCTGGGTACAGAATGGCATCCACCGAAACACAGAGCTGAGTCATTTCTTCATTCAGTATTTGTTAGACTCCCCTGCAAGAGCATTCAGTAGTTCTCATTGCCCCCAGAATAAAACCCAAACACCTTAGAAAGGCACAGCAGGTCCTCTGTGATCCAGTGCTCATATCCCCTCTCTGGTCTTGTCTCCTGTTTTCCTTCTTGCGTCCAATATACCAGTCCCAAGGTTACTCACCATGTTCTCCAAATGTGCCACGTACTTCCCCATCTCCAGCCTTCCAGCGAGGCAGTTCCTTCAACTCAAATGCCTCTCCCTTGCCGCCTTCCCTGCCCACCGGAGCACCACGTCTTCAGAGCTTAAGTGCTGCTCTGTGGATTTCATATTAAATTAATACGTATTGCTGTGCATCTCTTTCTCTCACTAGATTGTCAGCTCTGAGTAGAAAGAAACTTTCTCATTCATCTCCTCCAGCGTGCACATTTCTTTCTTGAACAGGTGGGGTTTTTGTTTTTTTGTTGTTTTTATTTTTGAGACAGTCTCCCTCTGTTGCCCTGGGTAAAGTGCAGTGGAGTCATCACAGCTCACTGCAACCTCAAACTCATGGGCTCAAGCGATCCTCCTGCCTCAGCCTCCCAAGTAGCTGGAATGATAGGCACATGCCAGAATGCCCAGCTAATTTTTTTCTATTTTTAGTAGAAACGGGGGTCTCACTCTTGCTCAGGCTGGTCTCGAACTCCTGAGCTCAAGCAATCCTCCCACCTCAGCCTCCCAGAGTGCTAGGATTACCAGCGTGAGCCACCGCACCCGGCCAACAAATGTATTTTGAATTAAATGCCCGCTATGTAAAGGAACTTTGATAGGTTCCAAGGATACAAAAATAAAAAGACAAATTTATTAATATTAGCCTTCAAAGACTTTAGCATTTAGTGCAGGAGACTGACAACATCCCCCTTGATAGTCAAAATGCATGAGAGAATGTAACACTGTCACCAAAGACGTAGAGAAAAGTGCTCTGGCATTCAGAGGAGAGAGGGCCTTTGGGCAGGGACACCAGGTAAGGCTTCCTGGAAGAGGTAGCATCTGAGCAGAGTCAGAAAAAGGTTTCAATTGGTAAAGTTCAGATGTTGAGAAAGCAGAGAACACGGCATGAGTACATACACAGAGGCAGGAGTACAGTGTGTCTGCTGAATCGTTAGCCTCAAACGCCAGGCTAAGAAATTTGGGGGGTAGGGAGGTGTTTGGTTTTTGGTCAGTGGAAGTCATTGAAGTTTTTGGAGAATGATAGAGATAGGATGAAAGTAAGGTGCTTGAGAGGTCACAGAAAGGAAGGCATCTTACTTTGTAATAATATACAACATATATATATACAACATGTACATACCATTTGCAGCTCCAACCACATCTGAACAGAACATACACTTCTCTGACACAAACTTACACAGCCCCGTGGCCCCTCTGAACACTCACAGCCTGACTTTTTTCACCTTTTTCATGGTTGCAAAACTGATGGCTTTCCTGAGTTGCAGAACCCAAGATGCAGATGACCTCATTGGTCTCTGTCCCTCAGAGACCAGGGCTTGCAGTGTACGTGTCAAAGTAGAGGCTCCTCTCTCTGGCAAGAGAGCAGGCACTTGCCCCAGAAAAACTCTTTCATGTCCCCGCCCCCCCTAAACCCCATCCATCTGAGTGGACACTGGAAGACTCCACCCCAACTGTTAAGGTTCTCCAGGGTGACATCTCCTGGCACCCTGATGCCTTTCTTCCCTTCCTCCATCTCTCTTCCTCCAGGCCAGGCTCATTCCCAGGTGCTAGATGCTGCCTCTATTTCCCTTTTTGGCTTGGACTGTCATTTCCCTCCAGAGTTCATTCCTCACACTGTTCCCTAGCAGAATCCATCTCAGAATCTCTAGATTCCCTGCTATTCACTTCCGAACCCAGGAAAGAAGTAGCAGCTGGGCCCTTTTCTCTTAATCCTTCCCTGGCAGAGAGTTAGGCCTCAAGCTTCCCATCCCATTGATGGGTTCCAAAGCAAAGACTGTCGCCCGAATATAAATGGCTTCCAAACTGAGGGTCCCCAAATTCGGTGTTGCAAAGGGAGTCCCATGGTCCCTCCAAGCCAGACAGTCCTTGGTGTGGGCACCCACAAGTAGAAAGTCTAATCATAGCAAGGGAAGACCATGGAAAGCTGTGATAACCTTTCCCTCTGACACTTTGGGCATGATGGGTATGGCTTGACAGAGATGAGTGGGTATCCTGGTGGAGAGGGGACACTGACCTGGGGGTTAGGAGATCTGGGTTCTTGCCTCAGCTTTGTCATGGGTGACACTGTGGCGGCTACATTCCCTCTCTAGCCTCAGCACTCTTGACTGTAAACATAAACATTCCTCTTCCGGTTCTAACGTCCAAGGAGGCTCAGGTGGTGAGTCAAGCCTCCACACAGCATTTTTACAATTGCTCAGGACTCAGATGCAAAGCTGTCTCCATTTTGGGAACTGATTAGGGTTTTTTCTGGGGTGAAGGAGAACTACTCATGGCAACAGGAAACCCATGCCTTCTATCCTCTTGTCCCCCGTTTTAGTTCCAAAACGGGGTCCAAAATTCTCAAGACACTGGCAGCAGTTAAATTTGTTAATAAAAGATGATCTCATAGGATTTCCAAAGTAGATTACTGACAGCAGGAGCCTATCACTCTTTGCATCTGTGTATATTGGTTTTTTTTTGAGACAGAGTCTCACTGTGTTGCTCAGGATAGAGTGCCGTGGCATCAGCCTAGCTCACAGCAACCTCAAACTCCTGGGCTCAAGCGAGCCTCCTGCCTCAGCCTCCCAAGTAGCTGGGACTACAGGCCTGTGCCACCATGCCCAGCTAATTTTCTCTATATATTTTTAGTTGTCCAATTAATTACTTTTTATTTTTAGTAGAGACGGGGTCTCACTCTTGCTCAGGCTGGTTTCGAACTCCTGAGCTCAAACAATCCGCCCGCCTCGGCCTCCCAGAGAGCTAGGATTACAGGCATGAGCCACCGCGCCGGCCTGTGTATATTGTTTTAAACCTTTCCTTAAGGTCATTCCAATGGGGAATGACATTCCAAGCCCTGACTCAAAAAAGGAAGGGTAATTTCCTAAGAAATTCCAAGAGGATCAAAGCCAATTTGAAGTATGAATATGGAGAGGGCAATTTATAATTCCCTGGGGCTGGGAGGGGGAAAGGACTGGACCAGGTCTTAGCTGCGAGGGGCTGACTGCAGGGCACCCTCACTGAGACATGGGCTGTGGGCCCTGGATTGTGTTTAAACTGCTGTACACAAACACTCTTCTAGCTCTGTCTCAGCAAGCAGGTTCTGCTGGACAAGGAGGCTCTCTGCACTGTTCTTTGAGCCTGCTCAGGGGATACTGCCCTGAAAAGCCAGTCCCACGTCATTTCTAGGGTGCTAGAAGAGGTTCTCGCTCCACTGGGAAGCCTGAGATTTCGCTAAGAGGAGCAAAGGAAAGCTCCTCGCACCCCAGGAGGGACTTTAGGCTGTGGTGGGGTGCAGAGGAGAGGCCCCTCCTGCAGCCAGATAAAGCTCACTGGGTCCTTGATTTGCACGTAGTTTACGGTGGCTTTCCCAACCATTTCCTCATGACATTTTCACCCCAACCAGGAAAAGAAAGCAGAGCAGTTCTTTTTTCTTTTGAGACAGAGTCTCGCTCCGTTGCCCAGGCTAGAGTGCTGTGGCGTCAGCCTAGCTCACAGCAACCAGAGCAGGAGTTCTGACATTTCACTGGTGGAACCGCCTAAGCACAAAAAATTTAATTGCCCCAGGCCACATAGCTGGAAAATGGCCAGGTGGATTTCAAACTCCTGGGCTACTTTTCCTTCCCCGACACCACTCTGCCCCTCCATCTTTCCTGCCTCTCAGCCTGGGAGGACAGTAAGAAAGCAGTTTTAGCCCTTTGGTCCCTGGATATCAAAGGGTAAATGTGATAAAGCCGTCCCCCTCCCCCTTGCCCAGGGCTGCAGGAGGGTCCAGGAGCTCACCTGGCTCACAGGTGTGCAGCAGGGGCCTGGCTAATCGGCCTCCCTCTCCCTGGCATGGGGTTAGCCTTAGGTGGCCCACGGGTGTGCAGGGCCTAGCTCTGCCTTTCATACAAACACATTTGCAGAGTCAGGCTCTCTCAAAGGACATTGAACTTAGCTCATTCTCTAGTTTTAGCCACAGAAGAGGGACGGAAGTCTCAGAGAGGTCCTCACAGCCTCGGCCCTCCTTTACGGACTGACGGAATCAGAGGGAGACCACCCACCCCTCACATGCCCCTGACTCACACTGCAGAGCCAGACATTACTCACACCGTGGGGACCTAGGGCTCAAAGAAGGGAAGCGAAGGGCTCTTGGCCCCCGTAGTGTTTCAGCAGTGGCGATTAAGGGACTAGGGCATTCCAACCAATCTAGTGCTTTGTCCTCTGCATCATGAACTGTGGGTCTTCACGACAAGCCTGGGCTCTTCCCTGGCACTGTGGGTGTGGTTCTCCCTCCAGCCTCTGACTGCTGGGGTTTTTCCACTGTAGCAGAGTCTCTTCCAACAGCCCTTGCTTGGGGCTGGCAGCTTCGCAGTAAGGCCTTGCCCTGCAGAAGGCCACATCCCAGTCTTTAAAGCTGCAGGATCAACAGGAAGCTGCCTCAGTGGAGAGCTCCCAGCCTCAGCTTCCTCCTCAGTCCTCTGGGCTGCAAGCTCATGATATCACAGACCACTCCCCCATCCCAAGTTGAGCTAGTTCTCAAACACCCAAATTCTTCCAACCCTCTTTCCTAAGGGAGGCTGTCTGTCAACCAGGGATGGGCACAGGCTGCACCAGCATCTCCATGGTAACCAGGGGCCACGCTTCCTGCCTCGATCCACAGCTTGCACCCCGGATGGGGCTCCCTTGCAGACCCCAGGAGGGCTGGCTGTTCAGCAGGCCCATTATGCCCCACTGTCATCCCTGCACTTGGCGACAGCATAGGGAAGCAGCTTGGGTTGCCCTAGTGGGACGGTCTTCCCTCCTGTGCGGGACTGATTCCTTGGAGGAGAGGAATGGCGGGGGGACTCCAGTGTTAAAACTTTTTCAGGGCAATGGGTGAAAGCTGAGAATTCCAGTTTGTTAGTTGGCTTTAGACTTTGCTCTCTCAGGGGGCTGGGAGTGCAGGAGATAGATTGCAGTCAATTAGGCAATAGTCTCGGTCCTTTGCCACACTACCCCTCCTAAAAT
>CAUYSK010127874.1:0-18766 GCA_963575035.1 Avahi laniger
AAGGTGTGGAAACAACCCAAGTGTCCATCAATACATGAGTGGATTAATAAAATGTGGTATATGTATACCATGGAGTACTATTTGGCTTTAAGGAACAATGGTGATATAGCACCTCTTGTATACTCCTGGATAGAGCTGGAATGCATTCTACTAAATGAGGTAGCCCAAGAGTGGAAAGACAAACACCACATGTACTCACCATCAAATTGGTATTAACTGATCAACATATAAGTGCACATATAAGAATAACATCTATTGGATGTTGGGCAGAGGGGAAGGGGGAGGAGGGAGGAGGGAGAGGGGACGGTAATATGCATACACAAAGAGTGCACTGAGCACCAACCAAAGGATGGACATATTTGAAACCTGGACTTAGCGGGGAGGGGGGCAAGGGCAACATACGTAACCTAGACATCTGTACTCCTATAATACGCTGAAATAAAAAAAAAAGAAGAAGTGATGGTAAAACAAATAAAAAAAATTAATGCAAATTAAAACCATACTAAAACTCACCATGAATATGGTATTAAAATGGCTAAAAGAAAAAAAGACCTACTTAGGCTGCTAATCAAATGATGCCTATTTTTCTCTTTCCCTTTTTTCTGAGGGAGAGAACAACTCAAAGGCCAGGATCACAAAGCCTTAACAGGACTTATCCTATCCACTATATGTGCTATCATCAGAGGAGTTTATTGAGCTACTGGTATTAGAACAGCTACAGTAGAGTAGCAAACTGGGATCTAGACTTTTGCAACCCTTTAAGGTACAGGAGCTAATAGCATTATCATCCTTCTGTGAGTCTACAATGCTATGATTTTTTTTTCACTTTCTATGCTTGCTCAAAAGTGAAATGACTTAATAAAATTTGAAAATTAAGTATTTTTGAAATATATACAACACAAAATTAATTTGATGGAAACTGAGTGAAATTATAATGGTTTTTCCTTTCAAAAAATAGTTTACAAAGATCAAATCAATTCAATTTTAGGAGAGGTTCTTAATCCACTTTCGATTTATATGTGGAGCCTTTTTCGAACTGTACACGTCTGGACCTCCATTTCATACCCATTGATTTGGAAAACAGAAAGACAAAACCTAGAAAAGCCACAAAAGCGATTTTGATGTGAATTTCCAGTAAACAAACAACGATTCAGAAGGAGGAAATTAAAGGGAAATGTGTCTCCTTAACTAGATAATGTAAAGACTACAATTATCTTGTCAGCTCGCATTCTGATGTTAGAATAAACAGCAAAACCTTGGCCATGGGACAGATTATGCTCCAGTTGATCCAAAAACTAGTATATTCACAGCATAGCATCTTAGCCAGGTGGAATGGAGGATGTAAACTATACAAATGTCTTTGACATTTGACATTTTTACCACAATTTACTGCTATGTAGTTCCAGAAGCCTGATGTCACTTATAAGTGTTTGAATGCTTCATATTAGTGTTAAGGAAGTTTTATTTCTCATATAGACATCGAATCATTGAGTCGGGTTATTTTAAATCTGTTGAGCTTTTCTTTGCCTGCAAACATCAGTAGCCACGGAGTTGTGGGTCGGAACAATGTACTGAGTGGTCTGATGCAGAGCAAGTATATACATTTTTAGAACTTGAGACATTTTAGAGCTTTTATGCTTTATCTGTAATAATGTGTATGTTCCATAAGGTTTGCAACTTGATTAATAATCTGAACCCAAAGCTCTACGGTAAACATTTTATTTTAAACACATTTTATCATTTTATGCTCGCAATAATCCTGTGTGATGGGTATTGTGATCCCATTTTACACTTGAGGACACCGAAGCAGAGAGAAGTCAGAGATTTTGCCAAAAGAAACACATGTTTGAACAGGCAAGGCAAGTATTTGGGTCCATATTTAAACAACATCAAATCTCTGCTGTCCTTGCTTGGAGTTTGGTGAGGAGTACTTGACAACAAGACTAGGTTTACAGCTCAGATCTCTTGATTCTAATACTTGGGAATCTGAAGGAGGGGCAAGGCTTTCTGTTTCTCAGATTGGCCCTGTTCTGTTGTGCTTTGGGGTCTGTGGTCCTAGTACTCTTTGGAACCTATGTATTATATTTACTCAGTAGGATTACTTAGAAAAAGAAAATCTAATATTCTGAGATGCTAAATCTTTCTTCCAGGAATTCCTGGTATATAACAGGGTTATAAAGGACTCAGCAGATGAAATTTAGTTGATGTTTAAGAGGAGGAAAGAATGACTCTATCTTAACATTTGAAGAGACTCTGGGGAAAAACAAATGTAACAGGGCAACCCTTACTCTCATTTCTTGCACACAACCTACTCTCATAAGAGTTTAACTTAGATGAAATAACAATAACAACAAAATAATAATAATTATGAAAATAATAAACCTGGATTATCGAACATCTGGCTATACAGTGTTGTATTTACTAATATTCTTACTTCTTTCCTCATAATTACAAAAGCATTGTCTGATTTCTTTGAGGAAAATGTATCCAACCCTAAAGGTCAAGTGTTAAATGACTGGTGGTGTAGATTCATAGCTAATAGTCACCTCGTTTTTGGAATGAGACCTCTGAGGACAAATTTGATCTCTAGACTACAATAAAATGTGGCCTGAAGATGCCAAGAATATTTCACTACTCTGATTAATTGTTCATTTTGATAGCTGATTACTACATTGTCCAAAACATTAATCAGTAGCCAGTTAAACAATACATTTGATTTGGCTTAGGAGCATGTGGCCAAGAATGCGGAAAAATATGTCAAATATGAACTGGCAACCAAATCTTCCATGATCACGGCTGAAACGCATCATAGTTTGTTTTGGCATTATCCCCAAAATCAGGTTTTTAGAGTTTAAGTAAATCAAGTTTTTTTATTTGGCAAATTCTGTGCTGTGTATGTTTCCAAGACGAGTAGGCCTACTGTGTCATGTGACAAAGAGAAATCTCTTACAGAACTGCATCGTGATTGAGTGCAGGATTTGTGTGAGAAAATTCAGAAAATACGGATGAGGTGCATATACAACAACTTCTTCAGTTTCTTCAATGACAGCAACATTCCCCTAGGCAGACCATAACTTGTCTCCTGTTTCAGTTGTGAATTGTATGAATAAAAACAGTCCAAAATATAGTGGCATAAAACAACATTTGTTATTTCTCACAAAATTATGGGTTTGCTGGGTAGTTCTTTTGCTTGGTCTCTCCTGAACTTACTTATGTGTCTGTTTTCAGTCTGTAGATTTATTGGCAGCTGGGATCAGCTAGGGTGTTAGGATGGCTAGATATCTCTCTCATTATGGTCCAAAAGTCTTTCTTCCCACTAGGTTATTAATCATTCAGTAGCTTAAACCAGACATTGACATGGTGGCAAGGATCAAAAGAGGAGGTCCCCAAAAGACTACTCTTTTAGATGCTCAACTTGCATTACACATTATAATACCCCGTTAGCCAATGCAAGTCACATGGCAAGGCAAGAGTCAATATAGAATGAGATTGCGCAGGGTGTGAACACCAGAAAGCACATTTCATTGCAGGTCACCATGTACCAGTCTAGCAAAGCTCCTGAGTGGTAATGTAAAACCATAGCATTGTACTGGGGATGGGGGAAATGAGATAGGAAAGAAGAAAAATTAAGAAAAGTAGACAGGGAAATGGGAGACAGGATTTAAAAATTAAAAATCAATGTAGTTGCTTGCAAAGACTATAGCTGCAACAGAACTTGTGTCACAGAATAAACAATGCTTTTCAAATAAATTTTGTAGAATTGTACATCATTCCATGCATACATTAGATGGGGAAAATGTTTTTTTATTTTAAATATTCATTATATTTTTATAGAATTTATAGTTGACCACAGTGGTAAGAGAAAAAAAATCTTCAGATCCAGATTGTGTGGGTTTGAATTTGGGCTTCGCTACTTGCTAGCTGTGGACTGTGGGCTGATTAATACATCTGACATAAGTATCATCTTATGTAGTATCAGATTAATCATAGTACTTATTTCATGGTAGTGTGGTGAGGATTAAATGGGTTAATAGATGTAAAGTGCTTGGAATAGTGCATAGCACACAGTAAGGGCTATATAGTATGTTATTACTATTATCATCATCATCATCACTGCTAGTGTTGTTGCTTTTTTATGTAACTTTTTACCCTGCTAAACTGTTAGATCATACGGTAATTCATCTATAGTGCCCCTCTAACCCCTGAGAATTACTCTGTCTTGAAAGAGATGACTTTGTAGAAAAGATGACACGTAAGAATACAAGGTACCACCAATACAAGGTGCTTAAAGTGGATTGGGAAAAAGTACTTTAGGAAGAAACAAAGGTACATTTTATGGACTGCCTCTATTTAAGACATCCCACCTATAAAATTTAATGCATGTTTGCATTATTTAACATTTTAACATTCAAGCATAGTAATCATTTCTAAATGTGTCTAAGGAAGCATGCAGATTGTAATTTAATTATCAATAACTTCATACTTTTAGTATGTGGAATTTTTAATAGTTCGTATTTCAACATTTTGCTTTTATTGGAATAAACTCTTTGCTCCCCGCCTCTTTCATTTTGAATAAAGGTCTAGAATTAGAACTAAGAAGATAGAGATGACAATGCCATCTGACTTCTAAGCAATTCAGCTGACTCAGTATTCTAAAATCTTCCTATAGCATTCCAGATAGTAGGTTCTTATAATGTGATACAGGATCTGATCTACATAGAAGGAACTAACAAAAATAAGAGTGAGCATTTATTCATTCAAAGCTTGCCATGTGCAGGTTTCATGCTCCAAGCTTTGTATGAGTCATGTTAATTTATGGACATTCTGCCCTGGGTTGTGCTCTTCTGTAGCTGATTGTGGTAGACTATATTGGTGTTCACAAATATTCATTCTCTGTCTCCCCTATTTGGGGACATATATTCTCACTTTAGTCCATCCATTCACATTGGACTCTGCTCTTTAATGTGCTTTGACCAATGGAATGTGAGTGAATATAGGAGGCACCATATTGAAGCAGAAACTACTGTCACTATGTGGTTGAGAATGGCAGTGTTCCAGATCAGTGGTGCTCCTTCAGCTTGTGATTAGCTGAAACCTTGGCTGCTATAATTGGACAAGATAGAGTAGACCCCTCAGCCTCACACAAGCGTGCAGCTTAGGTAATATCAGCTGTTTTTCATCCTCATGTAACATAAGCAAGAAATAAATAGCTGCAGTTGAAACCCCTGAGACTTAGAAGTTGTTCACTAGCATTGTTACCTAAATTTTGGCTGAAATGTTTAGCTTTCCTGACTGGACTATTCAGAAACAAATTATGTCTCTGAGTTTCTCCTCTTTGAACAATGGCTTTGAGTTGCAGGCATTTTAACTTTTCTGTCTGGTAACCAGAGAGGAAAGTTTCTACCAATAGTCTAGCATAGACCTTTCCTAATGAGACAATGTCCAGAATACGTAAAGAATTCTTACAAATCAATACTAAGAAGGCAATCCAATTTTATTTTAAAAAGGGGCCAAAATTGAACAAGAATATAACAAAAGGAGTTATTCAAATGACAAAGATAGGAAAAATGCTCCGCATCATTAGTAATCAGCGAAGTACAATTAAAAGTACACTGAGATATGACTAGAAACCTACTTGAATGGCAAAAACAAAAAAAAAAAGGAAAAGAAAAAAATTAGAATTCCCCAAATTGGCAAAGATATGTTTTAAATTAAATTAAATTTGGCCTAAAACTACATTTATATGTAGCAAACTGTAGTGTAACTTAATGTGTAACCAAACTGCAACCTAAGAGCATCTTCTTGTATCAAGTAGATAAGTCTTGACCAATCATGGAAGTCACACTTTCAGCTAATCACAGGCTGCAAACTGCTCAGACATATCCAAATAAGGCAAACACCAAGCTATAACCTATCAGACTATATCTGTATGTTACTTCTTCTTTCTGTCTTTAAATATGGCCTGTTTACATTGCTGGATGGAGTACTTCAAATCTTTACTGATTCGGGGTGCTGCCCAATTTATAAATCATCTCTTTGCTCAAATAAACACTGCTAAATTTAATTCATCTAAAATTTTTCTTGCAAGATTGTTGCAATAAGTGGGTCCATATTAAATCTTCAGGGATCCCAAGAGCACCAAGTGACCAAACAAAGGTACCTGCCAAGGTCCATTGTGCTTACTGATCTCCACAGCAACCGGGGATCTGGGTGAGATCTATCTCAGGTGCCAAGCTGCACAAATTTGTATTTTGATTTCTGCAAGTTTATTTTAGCAATTTTGGGATTGGACTGGGTCCAGGATAGGATTGAATCTGATAATTAACTGGATTGGATCTAGTTAGAGGCTTTGGGTAGGTACCTTTTTGATAATGGATTTGTCTCAATCCAAGAAATCTGAGACTCTATCTTCTGGTTACTCTACCTGATTTCATGTACAAGAATTATAAGCCCAGAACTTATACATTTTCAGAAAAAAAAATACTTACCCTTATCAGAGATAACTTAGAATTAAAATGATCACAATAGAGAAGTTTTAATTTAGTTAAAATTGTTTTCTCTAGGGGCATATTAGAAAATAAGGGATCAAAGACCCAGCAAAAACAATGGAAGGCATTTTCAATTGATATGGAATGATGTCTAAAAGATTAAATAAATCAAAGTTTTTTTCTGTTTAAAAAATTACTTATAGAAGCCAAATGAAAAATCTTAAAAGTCTTTTTTCCCAAATATTAGTCAAAACTTTAGCCATCTGCTCAGGAAATCTTATTCCATTGGCCAGAAAAATAATTTGGATCCAGATATTTTTAATAAATTACTTTGTATTATTATATCTGACACATGAATAAAATTTTATAATGAAAGCTAAAATACCTGTTTCTGTCTATATATTTATGTATATCTATATATGAGACATATATTTGTGATATTTTTACATCTCCTTATGATAGTTTCAAATTAAATTATAAAAGAGCTTTAATAAATTGTATTTAAGAAAAAATAGTGCATATAAAGGAAGTGTTCTCTCAAAAAAATGAGAGCTAACCTAAATGCCTTTCAAGTTTATGTGACTTTGATAATCTTTGGTAAATAAAGAATATCATTGGCTGGTTTGATTAAAACAAGCATGTCTTCAGAGTTTTCCACATTAAATATAATAGAGACATGCAATTTTTCCTACCTAGGTTTACTCATAAAATAAGCTTATGCTATCTCTATATTACAAAATTCATTAGAAAAAAAATAATAACTTAAGGTGATGGCTGTTTAATGTTTCATCTTTATAAGCAATCCAAACATAATTTTTAAAAAATAAGTGAGTTAAATAGATGTAAAATAAAATTCTCAAGACAAAGATGTATTTCCTATACCAGAAGGTTTTAACATTTTTTATCATCAAGAACAGAAAGTTGAGGCTGAGGCAAATCTATACAAACAGCAATTTAATTTTCAGGAATAGGGAAAAAAATAAAGCAAAGATGGTAGAGATAACATATTTCCTCCTTTACAGTTTTTATTACAGAGAGACTAAAGATATTTGGGACTGGCAATAAACATGTTCTGAGCCACATTGACAAATTGCACTATGGGAATGCATATGATTCTAGAAATTATGATTCATAGACTTGTGGATTTATATATTACTGGTGTGACAGTCTGCAATTGCTTACTTCCTAGTGTCCAGTGTCCACTGGAAATTAAGGCCACTAATGATTAAGAACTTTAACCTAAGTCTAATATTGCTAGAAATAATAAGAAAAACAACTCTATATACAAGTATACAGGGAAGGTAAGATGTGAATTTTGGAAGAAAAAGCTATAAGGTATGAGGATACTTTGTACCGTTAAAAAAAAGAAAAAAGGGTAATTTTTGTCCCAAAGTAGAATGAATGGTTGTTCCAAAATAATGAAAGAAACCTATAGGATAAAATCTGAATGGATGAGAAAGTTATTGTAGGTTTGTCAAAGATGAATCTTGTTAAAGGAATTTTATGTGTGATCAAGCTAAGATTAGAAAGAAATTATTTATAAGTTTTTCTAAAAGTTAAAATTAAGTGTCAATAGCAATAGTACACTGATACAAAACTAGAATTTGGTTCTCTCTGTTAAAAGAGAACCAAATGACAAGCTTTTCTTGGAGTATTGGCCTGAAATTTTTTTTTTCCTTTTAGATAATTGGCCTGAGAAACAAAGATTGTGCATTCTACAAAAATAATTTCAAATTTCCTGTTTTCATGTTGTCTTTCTTAGGTTTTTGGTCACTTAAGAAGAAAACACAGTTTGTCTCCCTTAAAAAATCTAAGGTTTCTCTACAACTATGTTACATTCTGTATTTGTCTTTGAAGCCTTTTAATTATGACTTTGATTAAATAAATGACTATTGTTCACAGTAATCTGGGATCCTATTTTGATGATGTTTTAATGCTTTGATATTTTTGATGAACTTTCCAAAATCAAATTCTAAATTAAGTGTTTTTCTTGACCTAGAATTAAGTTTGGGATTTTACACATGAGTTTTTGGGACATTTCAAAAAGATGACTCTCCTTATAAAGACAGAGATATTAAACTAATTAGGCTTATGTGATATGTTAAATTATGTGGGAAATATGTCAAATAACCAGTAATGCCAAGCCTTCTTTGAGTTATATTTGTTTGGATGTTTTATTAATATGAGTTTCAGAAGTTGCATAAAATTTAAAGAAATCTAATAGTCTTGTTACAACGCTATCAGTTAGAATTCTAGTTATTATCTTAACATATTGTGTGTAACAGACATAACTGAATTTCCTTGTCAATTGTGTCATTGTTGTAATGGAGTCCCATCAGATCTTTAACTATGGTGATTTTAAGTCTTGTCATTCACAGATGGTTATTGTTTGCTCTAGTACTTTTCTGAGCAACTATAAGCCTAAAGGATTTCATTGTCAAAGAGATTCATGGAAATGAGTCTGATAAGTACAAGTCTTTAATAACATTAAGATCAATCATACCATTGGACTGGTTAAGGATTACCAGAACTCTATTAAAGAAAAAGTCTGGTTCATAAAATTACTAATCAAACATCAAGTAGAACAAGAATTGATTAAATACTTAGAAAATTATTAGGCAGATTTTCATGCTAAGTCAGGCAGTACTGACATTTTTAAGATATAAAATTTAAACAAACTCCATAAGATTGATATAAGTCAAATTACCTATTATAACATATTTAATAAACAGTGTTATGCACATGATTTTCTAAAAAGAAAATTGGTAGATAAAAGGATGTAAATTCAACATTAAGCATGAATTCCCAGAAGACTCATACAGCCATCTAGTTTTTTTCTGAGTCTTTGAAGCTTCCATTATTAAAAGCTCTCTACTATATAACTCATTATGGAATAAGCAAAATAATCCAAATTATGAAAAAGTATTGTCAGTGTGACTGCTCTAAAATTGCAAAAATAGTTTATAACCAATGGTTTGTTTGCCAAAATCGTATTCCTAGAAAGATCATCAAAAACTTCAGTGTATTTCCCCACCTGATGGACAATTTGAACATTTACAAATGGACTTTATTTAATTGTCACCTTTAGTGGGGTATCAGTATGTTTTTGTAACATACTTAGAAGCTTTCTAATACATGAAAGCTGATGCTATGATGATAGCTAAAAAGTTATTAGAAAACATGTTTCCTTCATGGGGCATCCTTGGAGAAATCTGTAGTGATAGAGGAACCCATTTTACTGAACAAATTATAAAGCAGTTAAATAAAATGTTACAAACTCAATAGCATTATCATTATTTCTGTCACCCTCAGTATTCTGGAAAGGTAGAAAGGACAAATGACATTGTAAAACTAAAATTAGCAAAGCTAATTAAGTCAACTGGATTGCCTTGGTCAAACATATTCCGAATTGATAACAATCAACTGGAAAACATAGATTGACCCCTAATGAAACAGTTACTGGAAGGCCTAGGCTGTCAAAAACAGAAACTCATGTATATCCTATTCCTATAACTCTTGACATGATTCAATAATACGAAGACCTTAATGCATTATGCCAAAATATATTTTCACCAGATAAAGAAAGCTTTCCATAATCTATCAATTAATGACAACCAGACCTTTAATAATCTAGAATCTGGAGACTGGATCTTTTAGAAACGACACCAAAGACTGTCCTTAAACTTCACTGGAAGACATCATACCAATCTCTTCTTACCACCACACTGGTAAAACTTCAGGGTCTCAAATCTTAGGTCCAGATCTCACAACTCAAAAGGGCATTTTCTTATAACAAACAGCCAAGCCTCAGCCAATTTTAGCAGCTGAGATATCATCCAGTCACAGATTGCAAACTTCTTACCTATGTCCAAATAAGGCAGACACCAAGTTATAACTAATCAGTCTATTTCTGTACATCACTTCCTTTTTATGTCTATAAATACTGCCTGTTCATGTTGCTAGGTAGAGCTCTCTGAACTTTTAAGAGCTCATGTTGCTGTTTGATTCATGAATCATCTATTTTCTCTAATAATCTCTGCTAAATTTAGTTTGTATAAAGTTTTTTTTTCCTTATAACATTATAGAACAACTAGAACTGTCATACTTTACTGGTGGGATTTTAAAATGAAAATCAGTTTGCTTTTTATAAAGTTAAACGCAGTTACATATAACCTAGCAATTTTACTACTATGTACTTACCCAAGGGAATTGAAAATACATATCTACAAAAAAAAAAACTTGTAAACAAATATTCATAGCAGATTTATTCACAATGGTGATAAGCTGCAAATAACCCACAGGTACATCAAGAGGTAAATGAATAAACATATGTTACATTCATACAGTGTAATACTATTCAGTGGAACAAAGTACTGATAGATGCGTCAATCAACTGTATCTCAAAAACATTGTGGGGAATAAAAAAGTCAGAGAAAAAGAAAACTTTCCCTATGATTCTATTTTTATAAAAATCTAGAATAGGAAAAACTAATCTTTAGTAACAGAAAGCAGATAATTGATTTTATGGGGCTGAAGTTGAGCCTTCTGACTTCAAAGAAGCACAAGAAATCTTTCTGGAGTAATGAAAATAGTCTTTACTGTGGTGTTAGTTACACATGTGCACAGACTTGTCCACAGGTGCATTTTATGATATGTAAATTATACAATAATAAGGTAAGTTAAAAACAAAATAAAATAACATGGCTTACAAGAATACTGAAATACCCCAAACTTGAATTGTAGTCATTAACTCCTAAATTTATTTTCTGTGTGCCATTAACTGGGATGATTTTTTTCCCCATAACTTTATTGACTATACTTTCCACTATTTCTGAATAAGTGAATATATTTCTTTCTATATCCTCCATCATCGTCCATTTCTGCTTTGTCCTTTTGATTTTAACTAGGGCTTACCTAGGTATTTCCTGCAATAATTATATTATAGTATTTAGTGAAGGTTAAGAAAGACACATTTAGATCTTTATCAGCTAACTCAACACTGACAATCAATGTACTAACCAATATGGCAGTCTTTCTGGTGTCGAGTACTTTCTACTACTAGGAAGAATCTTAAATCTCCCTATTTTCATTCAATTACCAGTCTTCTATTTACCCTGACAGAGCCTGAGATGTGCAAGTCAAGTGTGATGTCAACAAAAAGTTCTATTTTGTTAAAAATCAGACACTTGTTGAATTCATATCTAATTTATAAGTTATTTATTAATAATTCTTAAATGCTTCTACATTGTTACTTTGATGGAAGTACTTTGTGCCAAATGATAAATTAATGAATTATCATATCTTCCTTAATTTCTAGTTGGCATTTAAAAACAATATTTACTACACTAGTAAAAATAATCAGTAAAGTTAAACTTAGCATTCTAAATGGATCTCAGATTAGACTTTAAAAAACACTAAATATAATACACCCTAAATTCTCATCAAAACCTATGGAGTAGTAATTTTTATAAGGACTGCAATGTAAAATCCCAGGGGATTGTGTTTATATATTTGCTTTTGATACTTAGAGACAGTATCAAGAGAACTGACGTATTACTCTCATGCAGCAACATTATTTTTGTTTTGTGACACAAAAACACCTAAAATTATAAAAAATATTTCAAACACAAGGCAATATTTGTGCTATTTTATCCATCTCTGTGCTGAAAACTATTCGTTTCTTATTATTGATTGGAGGAGAATCCATTGTTTTAGGAAAAAGCAAGGAAAGTCAGTTAAAACAAAGCCAGAAATAATACAAGTTACCAAGAGCTTAGTGAGAGATGTTTGTAAGTGGGGTCTACGTGAAGACTGTTAACATTTGTTAATTACAAAAATGGAGAGAGGAAACAGTTTTGTTGGCATGAGAAGAAAAGGAACAGAGGGATCAATAAAGAATTAACAGCTCATATTGCATGCTCAGTAGCTATAAAAATAAGGTATAATTCCCATGGTAAAAAGAATTTAAATATTATAAACGGTCATTTGATTTGAGGCCAGGAAACACTTGTTTGGGTAGCTTCATTTGGGATAGGGAATGAGGTTGGGATAAATTTGGGAGTGATTTACGCTATACTCAAAAGAGATGAAGCAATGAAGGGAAATAATATCAGTATAAAAACAGATTAATTTTAGCAGGTATACTCAGGGCAGTTTATGATTACAGTTGACCTGTTGCTTCTTTTGCTGATTTTGGTCAAGTCAGTGAATATAATAAATTATTGTAGCTGGATAGTCACTGTAGTATGTTGAATAATGGCCACCCAAAAGATATGTCCATCTACAACCACGGAATGTGAACTTATTTGAAATAATTATCTTTGCATATGACATTAAGGTAAGGATCTTGAGATGAGATCATCCTGGATTAGGGTGGGCCCCAGATCCAATGACTAGTGTACTTGTAAGAGACAGAAAAGAAGACACTTAGAGACACACAGAAAGACACTGAGAGGAAGGCCATGTGAAGATGGCAACAGAAGGTAGGGGTGATGCAGCTACCGCCATGGAACACTAGGGATTGCTGGCAGCCACCAGAAGCTAGGAGACAGGCAGGGACGATTCTATCTCAAAGCCTCCAGAAGGAATCAATGTTACTGACATCTTTGACTGATTTATGGTCTTCAGATCTGTGACAATAAATTTCTGTTTTAAACCACCAAGTTTGTGGTAATTTGTTACTACAATCCTAGGAATCTAATACATTCACTTTCTCACTTCTCTTCTACTCATCTGTACCCCTTTATAGACAGATTCACGAGATATGAAAATTTGGATGATCAGTCTTCTTATGCCATGTATGAGCTGGACTTTATTGTCAACAGGGAGAGCTAGACCACTCACGTATTAGAGTAAAAGAAAGTCTACAGACATATTAGATTTATCACTCTCTCCAATCTGGTCAGTTTTAAAAAACAAAGGATAATTCTAATTAAAGGGCCAATTCAGAGAAGTGACAATCATCTAAAATTGCAACAACCACACAGCTAATTATTAAAACTAATAGTTTAATGGCAATTTTGAATTGGAGACAAGGTACCAGAGCAAATAAGGCAAAATCAAGCACCTAGCTTCACATCTTCCTTCTCTGCTTATAGCAAAAGAATTTGGAGAAAATTTCTTCATGTTTCTTTTGTCTCAATTTTCTTTCCTGTAAAATATCGATGATAATAGCATCTACATTATAGTATTATTGTAAAAAGTACAAAAGATTCATGTAAATTTTTAGTCAGAGACTGAAGATAAGAAGCTCTTGACAAATCTTAGTTGCTGTTTTTCGGTGGTAAACAGAGGGAGTTGTAGTCTTACTTTTGCTGTGATTAGTAATAATTAGTCTGTCATTGTCTTCTGAATAATATCAATTTGCATAAAAAGCCATTATGTAATCACAGAGCTTCTCAAGCCCATTTGAGCCCTTATGTGGAATTGTGGTGTTTACCAAATATACTTTACCTTTGGGACACATATACTTTGCTTTCCAGACTTTTTCAATTAATAGTTAATGAGGCTGTGATTTCAGGAGCTGAAATAAAGATGTTACTTAAAGCAGACAGCAGCATAGACCTATCTGGTGAAACCAACAGGGTTGATAGTGATCACCGTGACTTCATTTCTTTCAAATGTTCAATGTTGTTAAATAATGACTGACTCAGTGACTCTTTTGATTCTCCTCCTAAAGTGGTTTTTATCTTTTAGAACTGAAAGAACTAAAACTACCTATTAATGAAAACTCTAACTTACATTATATGCAAATTAATGAAAATAAGGAGGAACAAATATGTTTTCTCTCTCGCTGTTTCTAAAGGTGTATATATAAGGACAACTTATCTGAATTATTTTTAATGAATTGTCTATAATGGAAAAATAAATGGGCATGGAAAGGAAGAACATATGACTGATAAAATAATGAAGATATGGAGTAAAAATACCAGCTTTCTCCATCAATAAATGCAGAAAATTTTACAGACAATTTATAATCTATTTGACAAAGCTTTTTCTTGCAGACACAATGTAGCTAGTAAGATGTAAAGTCTCTAGTCTGATATACAGCATATTATAATTTTAAAAGCAATGTTATTATAAAAAACATTTGCTGTTATAGTCAAATAAATTTTCAAAGGGAAAAACAAATATGCATTAAAAATGTTTCCACAGGGCCTTGCTCTTCTAATGGAAATGCTAAATACAGTAACAAGAAATGTTTGCTAATTAAAAACCATTTTTTAAGCTTTCAATTTCATTGTTTTTCCTATTTAAAACAGTTGGAAGAGGAAAAAATCAAACTATTTTTAAAAGAAAGATAAAAAAATATACTTAAATGCTACCGTTGATATGATGTCCGGTTATTTTTATTTTATATTCAAAGGGAAATTGGATCACATATGCATAAATATATATAATTAAAAATAAAATGCTAAGGTACTAGTTTATTTGGATTTTGTATTTAATTAAAACAGGTGTAGCTCACACTATAAAATGTTGATTCAAATTTCTGGACAGAGTCAGTATGGGGTTGAGCAATGACCCTAGACTTCATATTAGTTTTTGAAGGGA
Source organism: Avahi laniger (assembly GCA_963575035.1). Lineage (NCBI taxonomy): Eukaryota > Metazoa > Chordata > Mammalia > Primates > Indriidae > Avahi > Avahi laniger. The sequence continues at coordinate 15,042 of CAUYSK010127874.1, forward strand.
TATTCAAATTTTAATAGCTTCTTATACTTAATCTTATTCTTCCTTTTTTAAAATTATAGCTTAGAATTTGATTTCTTTCCAATGAAGAGTATTCTGAGTCTACTGAGTGTGATACAAAGAACACAGAACTGGTGATCTGTTGGACTAAGTTCTTGTACTGATTGTATTACCAGCTTGCTTGAAGTCATTCCTTACAAAACGCACAGGGAAGCCAGGGATCAGATAAATTATTTGTAAATTGGAGGTAATATCTACTCTATCTACTCCACATACTTATTATAGGATAAATTAGGTAAAAAATACATGTAACCATATTTTGCAAGCTGATATGTGAAAAACAAAATGAGATAGTAATACTAGTCTTCTTAGAACAAATAAATGCATTTATAAGTCAGGGTTCAATCAGGAAAATGGAAACCACCATTAGTGTTTTAAGAGAATGATTTAAAACAGAGTATTAGAGGGTTGAAGCTTCTTGGAGGTTAGAGGAGCAAAAGTCAGGAAAGCTGCCAGTGGTCTTCAGGTGGTCAAGGGGTACAGGAGTCAGAGGAAGTTTCTAATTCTGATCTCAAATGCTTGCAGGGGTAGAACTGGTGGTTTTGCAGGAGGACAAGGGAAATCCCCTGGCCAACCCTCTGTTCTGCTCTAAGCTCATATGTCAGCCTGCTTTTGCAGTGGGAGCAATGGTTTCTGCCACTCAGCTACAAGATCACCTGAAAGTGATTCTCATTGACAGAATCTAACCATGGACCTAGCTGCCAAGGATTCTGGGAAATGTAGTTCTTGGGTTTCTAGCCACTGCACAAGAGAGGAACTGATTGAGGAAATTGGTGTTCTATTAAGAGGAGACAATATGGCATACAAATATGAAACTAGATTATAAATTAATGATAGTGTTCCTAGCATACATTGACAAATAAAGAAGGATTTGTGAGGGCTTTACTCCCCACAAAATTACACTGTTTGCGGAGATAAGGGACTATACTATCTTTGCTTAAAAATAGATTTATTCTGAAAGTCTGTGTCTAATGTATTATGTTGTTGTCCCTCGTAATCAGGTGTGATTGAACTCACAGATTAAAACTATTGAAAACAATGTGCCTCGGCATAAGATTTCACCAAATATGAATGAAGACTGAAGAGCTTGCCACAAGGGCTAATGCATTTTTGCAAACCTCTAGGATATCAGCTATGTTCTTGTGCATAAACTGATGGTCATCAGTAGGTCACAATTTAAAACCTGGGATTCTAATTGATGCCAGCCACAAAGATATATGTGAGCTTACAGACTTTCAGATCACTTTGATTAAAAAAAAACACAAACTATTCGCTAATACGGGCTGCAAACGTAGACTGCCTCAGGCAGTACAATATATATTAAGAGCACAACTTTGGAGCCAGATACCTTAATTTAAAGATGGATTTCAAAAACATACTAATAGCATGGTACCAGTCAAGTTTCTTAATATTTCTATGCCTCAATTTTCCCATCCATTAAATGGAAAGAAAACATCACCTACTTAATAAAATGTTGTGAGAATTAAACAGTGTAATACATTTATGCACTTAGAATATGATTTTAGCTATTTTTAGCTATTCTAGCTATGCTGTCTTTTTGAAGTTATTATACTAAAGAGAACATTCTAGGGGCTGTAGTTACTTTTTGCTAGACTTTCTATCGTCATAATACAGCATGATAAAATGCAACCCAAGTTGAATTTGTCTCCTGCCTATCCTATACTAGGCACCATGCTATATTTTTATACATTATCTCATTCATTTTTATGCCCTTTCCCCTTTATCTCCTGACCTGCTTCTACAAGAGCAATGTGGTGAGGAATACATACACTGGAGCCAAAATGCCATGTTGAGATCCCAACCCTACCACTTAGTAGCTGTGTGACCCTATACAAGTTTCTTAATTTCTCTGTGTCTCAATTTCTTCACTGTAAAATGGAAGTACTGTTTGTATCACTTTCTTTGCATTGAAAGTTAAATATAGAACACTTAAAAGGGAATTCGAACATAATTTATAGGCTGTTAGCTACTGCTGTTGTTATTGTCCTCAATGTCAACTGCATGATCTCATAGACCTGTGGATATCTTTATAATTTCCAGAAATAGGAACACTCATACACTGCTGGTGGGACTGCAAACTAGTACAACCTCTGTGGAAAGAAATATGGAGGTATTTCAAAGAGATGAAAGTAGAACTACCATTTGATCCAGCAATAACATTACTGGGCATCTACCGAAAAGAACAAAAGATATTCTATAAAAAAGACATCTGCACTAGAATGTTTATAGCAGCACAATTCACAATTGCAAAGATGTGGAAATAACTCAAATGTCCATCAATACATAAGTAGATTAATAAAATAGTATATGTATACCATGAGGTTTTATTCAGCCATAAAAAACAATGGTGACATAGCACCTCGCACCTCTTCTATTATCCTGGATAGAGCTGGAACCCATCCTACTAAGTGAAGTATCCCAAAAATGGAAAAACAAGCACCACATGTACTCACCATCAAATTGGTTTTAACTGATCAACACTTAAGGACACATATAGTAATAACATTCATTGGGTGTCCGGCAGATGGGAAGGGGGAGGAGGCCATGGGTATATACACACCTAATGGGTGCACTGCGCACCGACTAGGAGATGGACATGCTTGAAGCTCTGACTTGGATGGGGAAAGGGCAATATATGTAACCTAAATATTTGTACCTCCATAATATGTTGAAATAAAAAATAAAAAAATAAAGAAAAGCAATTGGCCCAGATTTTATGCAGTTCCCTACAAAACAATGTGTTTTTATCCAAGAACATGCTTGCTTTCCTGGAATTTCGCAAATGCTGATTTTGAAAAGTTTGTAGAACATAAATAAACAAAAATGAATGCATACATGCAGTTACAGACACATATATACATATTCATGTTTTCTAGTAGTCTACATAATTTAGCAAAACTTACAGTGCACATTTATAGTGTTTAACTTTGATGGCACTTTTGCCAAATACAACTGAGAATATGAAGTCTTTTTTTTTTGCTTCCCTTTACTTAATCCTCTCTCTATATGAAAATATTTTCCACACCCTTAAATGTACATACACACAAAAATATACCTGACTTAAATATTTTCCTATATCTAAGAAATATTTAAATGAGCTTTGAGAAGTCTATAAATAATTTTTTGGATTTCTTTCTCTTCTTTTTGAGACAGAGTCTCGCTCTGTTGCCCAGGCTAGAGTGCCATGGCGTCAGCCTAGCTCATAGCAACCTCAAACTCCTGGGCTCAAGTGATCCTTCTGCCTCAGCCTTCCGAGTAGCTAGGACTACAGGAATGTGCCACCACGCCCGGCTAATTTTTTCTATATATTTTTAGTTGTCCAGTTAATTTGCTTCTATTTTTAGTAGAGACATGGTCTCGCCCTTGCTCAGGCTGGTCTTGAACTCCTGAGCTCAAATGATCCTCTTGCCACGGCCTCCCAGAGTGCTAGGATTACAGGAGTGAGCCACTGCGCCAGGCCAATTTCCTGGATTTTTTTCTTTTTTTTTTTTTTTTTGAGACTGAGTCTCACTTTCTTGCCTGGGGTGAGTGCCGTGGCGTCAGCCTAGCTCACAGCAACCTCAAACTCCTGGGCTCAAGCGATCCTACTGCCTCAGCCTCCCAAGTAGCTGGGACTACAGGCATGTGCCACCATGCCCGGCTAATTT
>CAUYSK010127881.1:0-62301 GCA_963575035.1 Avahi laniger
AAAAAATTAGCCGGGCATGGTGGCACATGCCTGTAGTCCCAGCTACTCGGGAGACTGAGGCAGAAGGATTGCTTGAGCCCAGGAGTTTGAGGTTGCTGTGAGCTAGGCTGATGCCACGGCACTCACTCTAGCCAGGGCAACAAAGTAAGACTCTGTCTCAAAAAAAAAAAAAAAAAAAAAATGGGAAATTTCCATCATATATATCCTGTACATTCTGTTACGTTTACTTCCAAGACATTTCAGATACTTTGCTAGTGTATCTGCATAATTAAGTAGTCATTTAATAGGAAACAGCTACCTGCACTCTGTGATTAGTTCTAATCATTTTTCTCATATTTTGCCTTTGTGTCTATAACAATAATATTTGCTTTCTTCATTACTTTTCTTTTTATTCTGTCATGCTATCCCATGTTAAAATAGTGTTAAATAACTAGAATGAAAATAGATTTATTTCATTCCTTGTTATGATGGATTTCCTCTTGTGTAGTGGTTCTTAAACTTTTTTTAGTTCTAAACTTCCTTCTGAGAATATTAAGCTGGACTGGCTTTTTATAGTATCCGAATATAAACAGAGGAATTTTTATCACATAAAAGTGAATAAAAATCTGTGTCACTTGTCCAATATTTATCTAAGGGCTGGGAAAGGACTGCTACACAGAGAGAACTTAATGGGGGTGGGTAAAAATAGAAGTTATTTCAGTTTTACATAAATGAGTCCATTGTATTCAATAAATCAGCTTCTTATTTCATAATAAAACAGTCAGTGTTGCTAAATAGCCAAGATTATAATTCCTGGAGAAAGACAACTTGACTTTAGCTCCATGACTACAAGTTAAATAAACTTAGTCCCTCTAAGTCAATTCATGTTTTGTGTGGGGATAGTATCAATCCCCAGTGGGCAGGATGTTGTGAGGATTAAATTAAATGAGACAATTCTCATAAAGCACTAAATTCAATTCCTGGCACTTAGTAAGCTCTTAATGAAGCCTTGTTATTGCTGCCGTCATCACTCTCATTAGCAGCATCATCATCACAATAACAGAATTAGAACACCGTGCATCTCTCAATACAATCTGGGGCATTTTATATTGTACAAGAATTAGCTGAAATTTGTCTGTAAAATCATGTGGAGCTAAGACTTAAAATTTAGTTTCCTGAAAACTCCCTTGATTTATTCAGTGGCTACTAAATTTTTTAATTATCTTCTTTGTCCATGGGTTGCTAGACTTTCTAATTGACTAATGAAGTTACCATCATTATTAGTTTATGGCTTTCCCACTGAATTTGAGTCTCCACACTTTTTGCTACTCCCATATGTCAGCCCACATGCCTGTCCCCTAGACCCCCTGATCTCTGATCTTCCAGTCCTTTTTATTTCAGGCCCCTGATCAGCCAGCCATGGCACGGTCCATTGCCTAGGAATCGATACATATTCTCACTTCAGGTCACTTTTCCTACCACACCAAGTGAGTGACCCAGGTGTACTGCTGAAAGTAACTCCCAGTGGAGAGCCATCTCCTCTCCACTGCCTTTCAAGGCCAACCCTGAATGTGACTGTAATGCAGCCACTACCCATTTCAGCTGGATCACATATTTCAAAATGACTCATCTATAAATCTCCCTTCAGCCTTTTCCCTCTTTCGTTTTCCTCCAGCTGGTCATATGGGAGCTCCCCCATCAGGTCATGTCTGGACCATCACCTGGACCTGCTGTCAAGTCCCATCTGCTCTGGGTCTTACTCCAGACTTTCAGCCTCCCACGTTACCAGGCGTAGGAATTGAGCAGTATTCCTAGGTACGCAATGTGGGGCCACCGGAAACAAAAGAGGACCACTAGATGCTGGGCTTCCTTCCTGTGGTAGGAGATGCATGATATCCCATCATTCCCTGACCATGGGACACCAGAAACCTTCACTGAAGTGGCAGGTCTCTGAATACCCATCGGGTTTACCTTTCATCCTCTGGAAATAATGTGTCTTAACAAGGTGTCCAGCACACAAGCGCTCTTTTGTTTGTTCTGTCTGATCAACATGATGTCATCACTGTAATAAATTTAATGAGATGCTCAGTGGGATGCCCAGACAATCCAGATCTCTTCACTCTATATCATGACAAAATGCGGAAGAATAAACATAGCTGTGAGGCAAAACCACAAGTGAATTGTCTAGTCTACATAAATGTAAACTGGTTTTGATGCTTTTTTATAATTGGAATGAAAAAGAATAAATTTGCCAAATTAGTAACCACATATCCCATGGACATGAGGCCTTATTAATCTGCTCTAGCAATGGTTTCACATCTGACACAGTAGCTGTGATCAGAGCTACTAGTTGATTGAGTTTGTGGTAGTCTAAGTCTTCAAGATCCATTCAGTTTCTGCAGGGTCCAGACTGGTGAATTAAATGGAGATATGACAGGGAATACCATCCTGCAATCCTTTAGGTCTTTAATGGTGGCACCAACTGGCGCTGTCTTAAGGATGTGATTTTATCTTATTTTCTATCACAGCTGGGGGGACAGTTTTAGAGATTTCCATTTGGCCTTTCCCACGATGATAGCTCTTCCCCCACAGCCCAAAGACCTGATGGGGTAATTATTCCGCCTGCGAAGTAGACCAGTTCCAATTATATCCTCATGAACTGTAGAAATGATCACTGGCTGGGTCTCCAGATCTGATAGACCTACTATAAACTGGACTTCATTTACTGAAGCCAAAACTTCATTTCTTACCTAGACCTCATAAGTCCCCAGTCTAACAGAAAGATCATAATGATACTTTGAGTCTTTGGGTGTTAATGTCAACTGAGACCCTGTGTTCAGTAGCCCCCAAGATGTCTGGAGATTCCGTTTTCTCCAGTATATAGCCACCCAAGAAAATGGCTATATGTCCCTTTGAGAAGAACTGGGGAAATCATGTGCTTGTTGTAGTATACATGATCCTTCCTCCTAGGGATTCAGCCACCTCTTCAGTCAATGGGATCTGGATCTGAAAATAAGCTATTTTTTTTTCATGCCTCTAAAAGCTTCCCTAGTCATGAATTTGGCCTATCCCCTGGGATCTTTGCCAGAGTGGTAAATCTCCTGTTTCAAAATAGTTCCTCCAAGTCAATGAATTCTTTCTTAACCAGTCTACATTCCAAGCTTCTTGATCAAGCACACTCAAAATCCAATACCAGTGATAATCCCCTGGTGCCAGCCAGTACATGTTAACTAATCCTTTCAACTACTTTGGTGTATAATTTCTTTCCTCCCTTATCAAAGACCCACTACATCTCCAGTCAGGTTATCTAGGATTTAATACTAGTCATTGAACCGGAAACTAAGAGAGAAAGTAGGATAGATAAATAGGAAGACATTTACTGTCTTATTGGGGAGAGGGATCTTTATTACCTTCCAGAATAAGGGGAAGTGGGAAGTGCTACCTCCTACAAGCGCCACCTCTACAAGCTCTAACTGTTCTGGCACATCGGTGGGTGGACTAGTCTTCAGGACTAGCATCCTCAAGGACATTCATCCAGGTATCACCGTCCCATATTTCAGAGTCCCAGGATTTCCTAGCCACAGTCTTGATCTTAGCATAAGAAAGCTGCTTTTGCAATCAAACATCTCTGGATATCTATGGCTGTAAACCATCAGATTTCTGGTCTGCCACTTAGCTGTGTCCGGTGTTCCACTGCAGAAGATAAGGCCTCTTTGTAAGCTGCCAAACATGTCCCTAACACTGACACTGAGCCTTTAACTGCTGATTAATGGCACTTGTTTCTCATTATCCCTGTATGTAGTATTAACACAACACAGCAGTAACTAAATGATGCCTGTCTTTGTAGGCATTTTTTCCCTATATGTCAACCTGAAACACTCCCTTTAGTATCTCTTGTAAGGCAAGTCTACCAGCAATGTACTGTCTCAGTTTTTTTTTTTTTTTTTAAACGGAGTCTCACTCTGTCACCCTGGCTAGAGGGCAGTGGCATTATCATAACTCCTTGCAACCTCAAACTTCTGGGCTCAAGCGATCCTCCTGCCTCAGCCTCCTGAGTAGCTGGGATTACAGGTGCATGTCACTGCGCCTGGCTAATTTTTCTATTTTTAGTAGAGACGCGATCTTGCTTTTGCTCAGGCTGGTCTTAAACTCCTGACCTCAAGTGATCCTCCTGCCTTAGCCTCCTAGAGTGCTAGGATTATAGGCGTGAGTCACCATGTACAGCCTCTCAGCTTTTGTTTATCTGGAAATATCTTAATTTCTCCTTCATTTTTGAAAGATAGTTCTGCCAGATACAGAATTCTTGACTGATGGGGCTTTTTTCCTTTTAATCCTTTAAATATGTCATCCCACTACTTTCTGGTTGCCATGGTTTCTGATGAGAAATTCGCCGTTAATCTCATTGAGGATCTCTTGTATACAACAAGTCACTTCTCTCTCATTGCTTTCAAGATTCTCTCTTTGTCTTTGGCTTTAGTCAATTTGATTATACTGTATCTCAGCATGGATCTCTTTGAGTGTACATTACTCGAAGTTCATTGACCATCATGGATTTGTAAATTTATGTCTTTCATCATATTTAGGAAATTTTGACCAATTATTTTTTCAAATATTCTTTCTTCCCCTTTCTTTCTTTTCTTTCTGGGACTCTCATAATGTATATGTTGGCATGCTTGATTGTGTCCCATGAATCCCTTAGGCTCTGCTCATTTTTCTTCATTATTTTTTCTCTTGCTTCTCAAACTGGATAATTTCATTCATCCCATATTCCAGATCACTGATTCTTTCTTCTGCCTCCTCAGATTTGCTGTTGAAATCCTCCAGCAAATTTTTCAATTCAGATATTGTACTTTTCAGCTCCAGAATTTCCATTTGGTTTCTTTTTATTATTTCCATCTTTTTATTGATATTCTTTATTTGCTCATACACCATTCTCCTGGCTTTCTTTAGCACTTTGAGTATATTTAAGACAATTGATTTAAAGTCCAATGTTTGGTCTTCCTCAGTGACAGGTTCTATTTCTTTTTTTATTTATTTTTTTGTTCCTGTAAATGGACCATACTTTCCTGCTCTTTGTGTACCTTGTAATTTTTTGTCAAAAACTGAGCATTTTGAATATTATAAGGTAGCAACTCTGAAAATCATGTTCTCCCCCTCCCCAGAGCTTGATGGTGTTGATGGATGAGGGCTACGGTCATCTGTTTGTTTAGTTACTTTGCCAAACTAGTTTTTAAGGACCGGATTTCTTGTCATGTGTGATCACTGAAATCTCTGTTTCATTATCTCAGTACTCAACCATTGACTTAATACAGATTTACTTAAATGCCTGGAGGCAAAACATTTATAAAAATCTCTCTGAGTCTTTGCAGAATGGCTTGGAGACAAGCCAGTTCTTTAACACTATGCCAGAACTCCTACAACTCTGCCTTTGTCTTCATCATCTGCTTGCACAGAGGCCAAAAGACAACCAAAGGTACGATTTAGGACTTAGTGTCTTCTCAGGTCTTTCCTAGGCATGCATCTGCCCCTGGGCATGCTCATTTCACCCTGGATTCCCCAGCACAGTGCATAATCCTTCAAACCCCTAATCACCCAAGAATCTTCCCTCTGAAGCTCCTCCTTCCAAGACTCTACAGTCTACTTCTCTTTGCCCCATCTGCCACTTCCTGTCCTATGGAAAATACATGTCTGTGGGTAATATATGTCTTCAAATGCTTTTGGCAGACAGACACTTGGAAAGCCTGCCTCAGGGGAGTAAAACAAAGGTCAGCCTTTGTATCAATTCTTCAGGAAACTGCCAGATAAGTCAAAATCATAACCACAATTTTTTAACAAGATCTGAATCGCCACCCACCCGCCCCAGAACCAGGAGGCTGCGGCAGGAATGTGGGCCATCATTCCCACGGCTGCTGCTGAGCTGGGGGTGAGAGATAGCTGGCACTTAAGTAAAAATGCTCCAGCACTCTGTTACAAAAATTTAGCAGCTTCTTTCTTCATGAATCACTCTTCTGGATGTTGTAAGTTTTTGATTAGACTCCAGAGTTCAGAAAAGTTGGTTTTGACAATTTTTGCCAGCTTAATAGCTGCTGCAATGAACAGACCAATTCTTGGAGCTCCCTATTTCACCGTTTTCATGTCTTTTCCCCACCTATTTCAAATTCCTGAGCCATCACAGTGTTCTTTTCCACCAGGATGTCTGTCAGGTCACCACCAGTGAAATCTTTAGCAGTTGGGCTGTTACCTTTTCCCAGGCATTACCTGTGCCCCTCTTACCACTGAGAGTGGCATCCTCCCTGCCTACTAGATGGTGAGAGCGCCAGTCCCAAATCCCCACCCTAGTACCTGCTTCAGGCATTTCTGAAAACTGTGTTTCTAAAAAATTGCTTTACTGAGGTCTTTTATAGGACTGATGAAAAATAAAATGTGGAATGGAAAAACATCTTCTTCATCCCATTCTTCTTGTTTTAATTAAAAATGCTGAATATCCATTGTGGGTTTTCCCCTGGTAATGGAAGTTTGGATGTTTATGATGTAAATTTCACATTGTTCTCCACTGAATTATTTTTACTACTCAAAAAATGGCTCTTGCTTTCTGTCACATTCAGATTACATGTGGTCCTTTTGATCTTCTTCTGAGAGAAAAAAAGCTAATTTCCATCTGTCTATCAGATGGTCCCAGGGAGGCATCTCTGGCTATAGGCATTTTATTGTCACTGCTGCACCTTGGCTGCACCTTGGCAGGCCTGCTGGCTCCTCTGGGAGCCGAGAAAAGAAGTGACCAGGGGAGTTATCTGTATGGCCTTTACAAAGAAGACACCTATTAATGAGAAATACCAAAGTCCTGTGGATATAAAATTTTTCATCAGCCTCATAGACCTACTAGCAATGGTAACTATTGTTTATGGTGACACCAGCTCACAAAAAAAGCCTTGATTTTGCTAGAAATGCAGTTTTAACCATGAGGAAGGTGTGGATCACAACCTCACAGTGGGATTGCACCAGCGATGGGAAACCAACCTTGCTTGACGCTTTCTATAGGAGTTTTGTTTTTTCACACAAGAAACATGAAATTCCTCGTTTCAAACAATTTCTACAAACAGCTAACCTTTTAAATTACCGAGATGATATTTTCCTTAGTAGACTAAAGAGTATTTTTTACAAATATTATGTTTTCTGAATGTGACTGTGAAAATTGGGGGGAATGCCCATCAAATGCTTCTGTGGCGTTTATGCCTCTGAATGTTCCTGACATGACCACGTCTGGCTCCAGTAACTTGTGCACAATGCTGTATGTGCTGCAGCCCACACCTCCCACGAGACCCTGTGCATAGTGACAGAAATGGGGTCTGCAGTTAATGCAGAAAGTCTGATATTTCTCCCCTGCCAGGGAGAGTTTTTTCTAAATCGTTTGACTTCCATGTTTGTCTTGTTGGCCAGAGAGCCTGTAATTTATTAAACAACATGGTCATTTATAGCACTTTTTCAGAGCCTAAAAGGAAATCAGATGGAAGGGATGGATTTTCTTTTTTCATAGTTAAAGGAGGATCCACACTTGTTTCGTTTTTTAGATGGCCTCTAGAACTATGCCAACGTGGCAGCCAGGAGCCACATGTGGCTCCCTAAATTGAAGTTTAAATTAAATAAACTCTGTCACACTTGCCGTACTTCAAGGGCTCAGTAGCCAAAGGTAGCTATTGTTTGACACACTGGACAGCACAGATATAGAACATTTCCGTCATCGCAAAAAGTTCTGCTGGACAGTGCGGTTCTAGAACACGAGTGACCTCAATGTGAACTTTTTAGGTGGAAGTGTATGTCAAATTCAAGATGTCTCTGTGTGAAAAATTATTTTGAAGACAGAGTCGAAGGCCATCTCTGCCACACACAGCATTCTCACTACTGACCAGCACTGCTCTCTTCAGGGGAGAACGTTTCTGACCTCACCTGTGAGGTCTCTTTTTTTTTTTTGAGACAGAGTCTGGCTCTGTTGCCCAGGCTAGAGTGCTGTGGCATCAGCCTAGCTCACAGCAACCTCAAACTCCTGGGCTCAAGCAATCCTCCTGCCTCAGCCTCCCGAGTAGCTGGGACTACAGGCACGCGCCACTGTGCCGGCTAATTTTTTCTATTTTAGTTGTTTGGCTAATTTCTTTCTATTTTTAGTAGAGACAGGATCTCGCTCTCACTCAGGCTGGTCTCAAACTCCTGAGCTCAAGCAATCCTCCAGACTTGGCCTCCCGAGTAGCTGGGACTACAGGCACACGCCACCATGCCCGGCTAATTTTTTTAATATATATATATATTTTTAGTTGTCCAGCTAATTTCTTTCCATGTTTTTAGTAGAGACAGGGTCTCGCTCTTGCTCAGGCTGGTCTCAAACTCCTGAGCTCAAACGATCCTCTCGCCTTGGCCTCCCAGAGTGCTAGGATTACAGGCGTGGGCCACCGCGTCAATTAGCCTTAATTTTAATCTTGATGTTTATGATACAAACTGCCTGTCTAGGGTGCCTAGGGTTACTTGTCCTAAATAACGAAGATGCAACTGACATTTAAATTAACATTTATATATCTATAAATATGAATATGTGTGTGTATATTAAGGTTTTAGTTTATTGAGTGTTTCAGATAGGACATTTTCTCTCTGTCCCCTCCCCCCAAATTGTGGCATTTTGTATAATACAAATTTCCTTTTCCTCATTTAGGACTGAGGGAGGGAAACAGTGATTTTCCATGGGTGTAGAGAGTAAAATACTCAAAACTGGGAACTAGTCTTGGGTGTTTGTTCTCTAAGTAGATTCACTTTCCATTACTCTCTGTCTCTTTCAGCTTCATCCATACACGAGGAGCAGCCACTTTAGCAATAGCGTTGGTCAGCAGGTTCACTCGGATGAGACCAAAAAAACTCGGTATTCTAAACTACAATGAACTTTTCTGCAGGACGGTCATAGCCAGTGAAAGTGGGACAGTTTGTCATCCCCCAGACTCCAGTTGGCCAAGACTTTACCAGTCAGAAGGAGTCGATAGAGTGGGCAGTCGGGCATGCTGAGGTTAGACACTGATTTCAGCATTGGCCGGACACCTCGGATTATCAGAGCAGAGCTTTATGATAAGAATCAATACATCCACCTTCATCACATTCAAAGATCTACATGTACTAATTTAATAACACAACTGCCCAGTTATATAAGTTTCCTATGGCATACTGCATACTAAGTGGCTAGAGAAAGGATAGATTTGCCCAAACATGTGTTTTATGAGTTTAATATAAGGAGACCAGGAGTTCCTATTGAAGAAATAGATTGAATTCTTAAACAAAACTGTATAAATGACAAGAACTCTGCAAAAATGTTGTGTTAGCAGAAGGTTAGAGGATTTAACATGATGAATGAAGCATTCATCACAGAATTCAATCCTGCCAGCATATTTTATCCTTTTTAGTAAAATATCTGACATCAATAGGGCTATTTGTCTTTCATTCAGCCACGAGAGTTATGATTATTGTGAATGCCCCCATTTATTAGACATTTACTATATAAATGGTATTGAGACAGGGACCCAGCAGGCCCTGCTCCGTCAGGAGTCGTAAGTCCCAAACCACGGTGTCTGATCAAACAGGCGGTGGTAGAGAAGCCAAACCAGCTAGGACTAAGATGGCCCAAAAAAATGACCTCAGGTTACCCTCACTGTGCATTATACCCTGCTTATAGTGTATTAGCATACTAAAAGAAACTCCCGCCAGCACCCTGACAGTTTACAAATGCATGGCAATTCCCAGAAATTACCCTATATTTAAAAAGAGAAGGTTTAAAAAGAGGAGGAACCCTCAGTAAATTTAATAAAATATGTACTAGATCTATATGAGAAAAACTATAAAAGTCTAATAAGACGAAGTGCAGTGGCTCAAGCCTGTAATCCTAGCACTTTGGGAGGCTGAGGCAGGAGGATTGCTTGAGGCCAAGAGTTTGAAACCAGCCTGAGCAGGAGCAAGACCCTCGCTTAGAAAAATTAGCCAGGTGTGGTGGCACGTGCCTATAGTTCCAGGTACTAGGGAGGCTGAGGCAGGAGGATCACTTGAGCTCAGGAGTTTGAGGTTGCAGTGAGCTAGGATGACGCCACTGCACTCCAGCCTGGGTGACAGAGAAAAACTCTGCCTCAAAAAAAAAAAAAAGTCTAATGAAAGAAATCGAAGAAGAACCAAATAAATGGAGAGGCATTTATTCCATGTTTATGGATAGGAAGACTCAATATGTGGGCCTTAGGACCAACAGATGTGCTGAAGGGACAGAGGTGGGGACAGACAGGGAGGAATCACAGATCTCCCAGGCTTGCAAGGCGCACTCTCTGGGCCTGATCAGGGGTGAAGAGAAGCCGAATCCTGAAGGTGCAATGGGAGGGATGTCAGAGCTCTGTTTGGAAACGGGGAGTGGAGAGTGGGCTATGGCTCTGCATGACACCCTGGGGACCTTGCACGTCTTCACAGAGGCCACGTAGGCAAGGCTTGACTGCAGTCCGACCTGTGTCTTGGCTGAACGTCCTACACCTCCTCCTGGAATGAGGGGAGACAAGCCTGGTGAGCAGCCACTTTCTCACCCTCTTCCTAGTTTCAGCTGAGGGCAGGACTTTCGAACACACTCAGACACACACACACGTGTGCACACGCAACACAGACACACACACCCCCACACACAACACAACACTTAGGGTACAGCTGCAGGCTACAGAATTGCTCAGCTGTCAGTTGGATGCAGCCCCACACTGGCTGAGCCACCCACTGCTGGTGCTGCCTGTCATCCGGCCCCTCTGGTTCAGTGTCAGACTGTGGGACCAGGGTCTCAGGAGGTGACACGCTCGTCTTGCTTGGGCTGTCTTTGTAAATAATTCACGTGGGCTCACTGCTGCGTTACTGGCTGGATCCATGGAAGTGTACCAAGTCCACCCGCCGCTACAGTAGTGTAGCCACCACGCTGTCACTGGGGACTGCTTCACTGCTTAACAACTTAGCCCGCACTGTGGGCCAGTAAGGTTGCAGTGCCTTTCTGGGGAAAAGAAAGAAGAGGTCACATGGCTGGCCAAGAGGAGGGACGTGAAAGAGTCCCTGGCATCCCCTAGGCAGGCTGTCACCCAAGGGTGCCCCCATCCTACCTACTGAGGAATGTCTGGGGGCTGAGTAGCGAGAGGCAGAATTGAAGCCAGCCACTGAATACTGCCACCCCTGATGTCCAGAGAGGTCTTGGGCTCAGAGGGATTTTTTTCTTAAAGCTACTGAGGCAGGGTCAGGGCCCGGGAGGGAGAGAGCCGCTCTGCACTTCAGCCTGCTCTGTGATTCCTGAAGGCAGGCCCCTGCCCGCCCCCAACAGAGAAGGCCTCAGTGGCAGTGGGACAAGTGCACAGCTAGGAGCCCCCCAGGCTCCCCAGCCCAGCCACAGGTAGCAGTAAAGCAGTGTGGAATACGGGGAGCGGCGGTGGGGGATCCCGCCCCAGCCAGAGCAGGCAGAGACCGAGCGCTTAAGGAAGCACCCAGTAGGCTGCGCAGGCTGCCCTCCCACACAGGCCAGGTGACCCACAGTTGTGCCACTGGAGCCCAAAGTGGAAGGAGGCTGGCACTCGGCAAAGGCGCCCCCTGGTGTTCTGAGTGCAGCAATCGCCACACAGACACCTCCCAGCACACCCCACTGGGGTGGCAATTACCGCTGGTAACCAGCGTACGTGGGCACTGAGGGACTAGCTCCCGCGTGTGGTCTCCCCCGGGCATCCCCAGGAAGGGATGGGTCTGGGGGGAAGACTCCAATAAAGTAGGCACTGCCAGTAAATATTTTTTATCGAATGACAATGGGACATGCAAGGAGTAAGCCAAGCATCAATGGAATCACCCACCTGAAGGAAAAGGTGGCTAGTCACCCCCAGGTGCAGCTATGCCAGACGCGGGGTCTGCGCCAGCACCTCAGGCACCTTGTGGACTTCAGTACAGCCAGGTCCTCAGGAGACCAGGGCCTGATTTACAGGCATATCCGCTAAGATAAAGGGCTCACAGATAAAACTTTTTAAAAAGTCTGCTCCATGGGCAGATGTGCAGACCATGTGCTTTCCCTAGAAACTGTCCCCCGCCCAAAATGCATCTTGCTACATTTTCACCGACGGGTGGCCAGTCGCCCGTGGGCTGACAGTGTGATCTGGCACCTGACAAGGGGACAACTGGATGTCAAGCCCCAACCCCTGCAGGGACAAACATTATGGCAGCAGATTGCACAGGCCCATGCCCTCTGTTCATGACCAGGATGCCCGTGGAAGAGGGGCCTTTGGCAATGAACATCAGTGTAGCCAACAAGCTGATCTACATGGCCCAGGTAAGGCCCAGAGCCACCTAGATATGCAATCACACAGGGCATGGCAATCTATAGCTCAGGACCGGGCCCAAATCGAAGCCTGGTGAGGCCGGCACACAAGGCCAAGCAAGCCTGCAAACACGCCTGACTCCACAGCTGGGGACACAGGCCCTCCAACACGCACAGTCCAGCACAGTGGACCTGGCCAGTCCTGGCAAACAGACTCTACAGACGCCTTCCCCTCCTCCCAGGAGTGCCACTGGGCATTGTCTACCGCAGATGCCTTTGTGGGTATGACACAACAACTTGCAGAGGAGTGTGGGCCACACCACTTAAGGACTCCTGAGTGTACTGCCGCGTATTTGAACTCCTTGAACACACCCGGTCAGACGATGGTGTCGCCTTCATAGCTAAGAGTGCCAGCAGTGGGCAGCTATCCGAGACATTTGTGGGACATTTCTTCCCCCCAGCCCCCAGCCCGCATAGGCAGTAGGTGCCGCTAAAAGAAGAAATGAACTAAAATTAAAAAAAAAAAAACCTGAAAAAAGAATGGGTCTCTAATTGTGGCAATTCTCCAGAAAAGTACCACTTATTTAAACAAAATGTTTAATGACGAGACAGGGAGGGTGTATGAGAAAGGCCCAAACTAGCTGTGCGAGACCCTCCTGGCATAGCAGCTGTCTTGCTTTTCCCTCCCTCCTCCACGTCCACCTTCGGGGAAACCAGGCTACGGGGACCTTCGGGCAGCAAGGCAGAGCCGGAGCGTGGGAGTCACTGGCCTGGGGCTTCTCTTACCTACTGGCTGCGCTTGCTGGGTCGGGGTAGGTGTGGATATTGATACTAACAATCACAAATGTGACAACTTCTAAGAGTCCTGCTGGCGTGGCCCACACGTCTAGGATGGTACATAGTAACCACCTGCTATGAGACGGGGCCGCTGGGCCTCTGCCCAGGTGGGTCTCAAACTCCTGGGTCAAGGATCCTCCCACCTCAGCCTCCCCAGTAGCTGAGACTAGAGGAAAAGCCACCATGCCCAGGCAGGGGTGAGGATCTTGAAGAGGACAGCAACTCCACAGGTGGGAAAGGAACGTCTTAGGCCCCAGGAGGGCAGATTCGGGGACTGGACCATTAGTTCCTTATGGCTCTCACCTGCAGGACACCTGGCCCAGCCTGTCATCTCGGAATGACGCCTTGTCCCAGACAATCACCCCTGCCCTCACAGGAGACCTTCAACTGAGGACTATTGACTTTGGAGGTGGAACAGCCCCCGCCAGAGCAAAGGGACAAGGCTAATTTCTGGACACTACTGAGATCTCCCTCAATTTCCTCTTATTATTGCTGGCACCCTGTGCTCTTCCTCTACTGCCAAAAAAAAATTTAAAAACTCCAAACAAAACAAACACTCTCTTATGTGCTTTTCCCAGACCATAGCTACTGGTCACTGGACCTGCCAGCCCCAACCTGACCCTGAGGAACAGACCATACTGCCCCCATCCCACCTCTTCCCAGACACCCTGGATCTGGGGTGCCAGGCCTCAGCCAGGGCACATGTGAAGACTTGCTGGTCTGGAGGCAACTTCTGTGTGGGGGTGGGGGACAGAGACAGGCGGCCAGACACCTGGTCTTCAGCCTCGGCACCCAGGTGGCACCTGGGCTCTGGAGTGAGACCGTGCATGTCCGGTTTCCAACCAGCTACTCAGCCCACTGCTTATCGAGGGGAAGACATGTGCTCCTTCTTCCCCCCAGGGCCTCGGTTTCCTGGGTTGTGATTCCTGGGGCTTTGGTCAGGAAATGAAGATAAGGGGTCCATAGGGCTCAGCCCAAGCCTGGCACCCTCCTCAAAGTGTCCAGAGCCTGGGCTGCACCTCTTGGCTGCCTTCACAGCTCAGGATGCTCCTGACAGCAGAACAGTGGTGCCGGTGCATCTCCTCTTCTTACAGACCCTGTTAGGGGAAGAACTTGGCCAAGGTGGCAGAGAGGCCAAGGTCACAGAGGCACCAAGGCCCTGGCATCTGGCCCCCATTCCAGGTTCTTGCTCACAGCAAGAGTAAAGGCCAGAGTGTTTGTCTGTACAACCCTTGACAAAGCCACCCAGGAAAGCCCCAACCTAACGTGAACTTGATCACACTCTCACCCTCACTCTAATTCCACTCCTAACCCCTAAATCTAACCTGACCCTGACTCTGACCTTAACCCTAATCCCTAACTGTATCCCTCACACTGACTTTCACCCAAACTCTAACCTTTCCCTTCGCCAGTGCCTACAGGGAACCCCTCAGTGCTCTGTCGCTCTGGGAGAACCGACAGCTGAAGGCACGGGCGTCCTTAGGGCCAGCTCGGCAAGCGTGTCCTGCATTCACGCAGCAGTGAAGGGCCTCTCCAGCAGCTCCTGGCCACACTCTGGCCCCAGCACCCCCACCCCCTCCAGCCCTCTCTGGCACTGCGGTGCACAAGGGGCCACACACAGCGGGTGGCCTGGCTGTGCGCTGGCTCCAGCACCCTCAGGGGATCTGAGCAAACAGAGGCATGGTCAGCACTCAGCTCCCTCTGGGCATCTGCCAGCCCCCACTGTGGCTGAGCTGTGGACCCAGTCTCTCCCAGCTTCCCTTCTCTCTGCCTAGCAAGCGCAGGTAGTCTGTTGGTGCCTTTCTCGGGAGAGGAGCGCCAGCCCTTCTCATCTGAAGAGGGCTGGGACCTCGTATGCTGTGTTCCAGATTGTGCCCCAGACAGGGGACAGGGCTGGCACCAGGGGCCCCAGTGAGGCTCGCTGACAGGGAGGGCACGAGTCCTCCAGGGGACTTCATGGGGCCGCCTGTGCCCTGGTCCCTTTCAGGACACTATCTCCATGAACCACGAGTGGGACAGTAGCTGTGACCTAGCCACCACGTGGCATTCCTGCAGCTGGAACTCAGTGCGGAGCAGCAGAGCAGAGCATGGAGGCGGCCTGTTAGACTGGCATCTTCTGCCACGTGTGGACGGGGCCCTGGTCTGGGAGCCTCTGGTGCTCAGGCAAGGTTGGCGCCTGGAGCTACGCCTGGAGCTAGGCAGAGAGCGTGTCCGTCTTTTCTTCCCTTCTCCTAAGGCTTCAGCATCAGCTTCCTTTCTGCTCCTGGCCGGAGCTTGGCCAGGCCTCCATTTCCCTGCGGCCTCAGTCTGTCCTGGCCACGCCTGAGGGGCTGTTCGCACAGAGGCTTCCCCAGTCTCAGATGCGGACCTGCCCAGGGGTTCGGCCCTTCACAGTCTGACCTGTCCCGCATCAGCCCGTGCTTCTGCCCTCGTGTCCCACTGCTGCATGCCTGGGGACGGAGGGGAGGCAGGCGCCCACGGGTCGTTCACCAGGAAGGGGTGGGGTCTGGGAAGGGGCTGTGGGGAGGGCACAGGGCTTCATGTGAGCGGGGCCTGTGAGGATGGGTCAGCCTGGGGCCTAGGGGGATGGAGGGCATTTCTGGGGGCCAGAGCCATGAGCCAGGGGAACGGATGGGTCTGGCTGGTGAGGGGACGTAGCAGGCCCAGAGGAAGCAAGGCGGAGAGTGGTGTGAGAGACTGCACGCGGGCCAGGGCCGCAGTCGGGGGTGGACAAGTCTCCAAGGCCAGGGCAGCACCCAGAGTGACAGCCTGGGACCCAGCCCTCAGCTGTCAGAAAATCGCCTGGCGGCTGTATTTGAGCAGTGTCTCCCTTGGCCTCTCTGGCTCTGACGCAGGTGACTGTGAAGCCTTGTCTGGGATCTGCCAGGAAGGATTTTACCACTTCCTCGACATCATCGCCGAGAGGAGAGTCCTGGCCCCAGAGAAGGAGGTGGGAGCTGGGAAGGTGGAGGGCAGCGAGGGCGCAGGCTGGGACCTGCCGGGATGCTCTTGTCATTGGTGGGATCACCCAGGCCCTGGAGTCCCGCCTGCCAACGCCGACGTCCAGAGAGTGGCCACAGCGTGCTTTCGGGGTATCCCAAGGGGTTCCTGCAGCAGCTGGGAGAGGCTGTCGCTGGGTGTGGACAGGCCTGTCTGCAGGTGACCCGTCTCCATCAGCCGCCCCGAGGCCCCACTCGGCTGCAGCTGTCCCTTATGTCAGTGAAGTGCTCATCGCGGCCGTCAATCTCCTCCTGCTCTAACACCAAGGACCCCGACTGCCGCGTGGGTTTTGTTGCAAGGGTCTGACACGGCCCTGGCTGCCCTTGGACTCTCCCAGGACCCTTTTAAACACTGCAGCCCCCACAGCCCTGTCCAGAGGCTCCAGTCCAGCCGGTGTCAGGTGAGACCCAGTGAGAGGGTGGGTGGCAGGGTCTTGTTAAATCTGAACCCAGCAAGGGCTCACTCAACCCAGAGGAAGCGGAGAAGTGTGCTGGGATCTCTGCAGCACTGCCTGGACCCAGGGCAGCCTATGAGGTGGGAGTCAGGCTGTCCTCACCTGTCAAGGGACAAGAACCAGCTGATAACAGTTGGATGGGATTAAAATACTAGCCAGCTGAGGTGCCGTAGTGCTGGGTAAGTGTGAACGCCCACGGCACCCGGGACATCCTCGCTCTTCCTCAGTTCTGCCCCCTTCCAGGGACCTTCCTGGGGACACCACAGGCTCCTGGCAGAACCAGAGCCAAGGCCTCTCATTTAGGCTCAGCCAGAGAAAGGCTCTCCCCGCTTCCTTGGGAGGCCACAGGGAAGGGAGGTGCCTTTCTTGGAGCCTCCCCCGCCCTTCCCCGACAGGTTGAAGTTTGTGCTCGGTGTGCAGGAGGCAGCCCTGCAGCTGGGAGCAGTGGCCAGAGCAGTGGCGGACCTGCCGCAGCACAGGCCTGGCCGCGGGAGCAGAGCGAGCAGGCCCAGCAGCCGCCCAGCCTGCTCTCCAGGGGCGCTCCCTGCGCTAATCCGCCCTGTCTCACCCCAGGCCTCATGCCGGATCATTCAGGACACACCCCCACTGCCCGCTGCCACCGCCTCCTGTTAGGGAAGGGGGCACCTTGCAGGCCACTCGGCCAAGCCCCTCGATGTGGAGAAGAGAAACTGAGGCCCAGCAGGCATGGGGCTGGCCTAAGACCCAGCCCCTGCATCTCCTGGGCCCACGCTAGAACCACTGTTCCAGTAAAGTCCTCCCCTCCCAAAGGTGCCCTGCAGCGTCTAAGTCCGAGGTGCTTATGGGTCAGGGTTCAGGAAGGCCTCAGGTGCCTCTGCTGTCCTCCCACAGGCAGGCCCACAGAGGTCACCAGCATGTCCTCATGGCCACTTGGGGCCTGCTGGCGGTGAAGGTTTCCGTCGTGCCCAGCTTGCTCGCTCCAGCCCTGCCGCTTACATTGTGGATAAGTGGACTGCAGCTGGTGGACCCCCAAGCCCACCCTGTCGACTGCACACCTGCCAGAGGTCACCCAGCAGGCTGGGGTGGAGCAGGGGCTCTCCTGCCTCGCAGCCCGGAGAGGCCGCCTGAGCCCGGGGCAGAGCTGGGAAGGAGGCAGGTCCCCAGGAGACCACTCTCATGGGAAAAGGGCCCGTTAAACAGACTGGTCACGGGTGGCTCGGAGCCTTCTGACCAGGAGTGAAGAAACAGGTAAGAGACCAAGAGTGACATGGGAATTTCAGTTACAGCCCAACAGACTACAGTCAGACTTCCAAAGGACTCTGGAATTCAGCAGCATGGGTGGAAGGTCCTTTACAGACCGCCCACTGCACCATTTTACAGATGGCAACACTGAGGCCCAGAGAGGCTCAACGACTTGGGAGCAAGGCTCAGGCTAAGAGAAGCCTGAAGCTCTACCCGCCCCCAGACTGTGATCTGCCACAGGTTAAGGGGGTCATCGGAGACTGGCCTAGTGGCCAGGGGAAAACCACCAGCTCCAGGGGCATGCCCGGCCCCCCTCACCCTCACCCCAGTCAGGGCAGCAGCATCTCCCAGTGCGAAACAAAATGTTCCTCTCCTCCAAGGGCCTGTCCTGCCCTTTGCCTTGGGTGATGGGGGACAGGCTGGGCGGTGCTTGGTCCCAGGTGAGGTGCACAGCGGCCCTCTCAGCCCAGCACTTTGTCCAGGAGAGGCCACGCTACCAGAGCTCCCTGGAGTCCCAGTGGCCGGGAAAGCGGTGCAGCCTCATGTCTTCCTTCTGGATGTGCTCGTAACAGGACTGGCGGGAGAGAGGTGAGGCTGGGGCCAGCTGGCCTACCTGCTCCCAGACACGGCACAGGATCTAAGGCCCAACGGGTGGGTGCACCCACCTCCCCGGTCATGTCTCCAGCTCAGCTCTTAGCCACAGTCTGCAACGGAAATGGGGCCTTCCCTCTCCCACTGTGCTCAGGGATGCAGCCTGTAGCAGTCATGGCCCCAGGGTCCCCAGGGCTGGGATGCACCATAGGACCCCTACTCAAGCCCTTTTAATAAGGCAGGACCAGGGGTGCTGTGAAAACCCTTCCCATGGAGACACATGTGAGCAGTGAATTTCAGCTCATCCCCACAACGGTGTCAGGGGAAGGAAGGATCTACCCCCGTGGCCTACAGCCTCTGTCCCTCACCTCCAGGGCCGTGAGCAGGAAGTCATACAGGCCTCCTGTGTGGATGGGGTCCATCATGTCACGGATCAGATGGATCTCAGCTCCCAGGTGCTGGATTCTAGAAAACAGCCCCTCACCAAGGGAGCAAGAGATAGGAGAGGGGCTTGTCACATACAGGCACCATGCAGCTGGGGGAGGAGCCCTGACCCAGACGGCTAACACCTGGGGTGTGGCCCTGGCTCTGCCTCTGGCACCTACAGGACCCTGGCGAGGACCCTCCCCTTTCTGGGCCTCACCTTCCCCCTCTGTACTGAGAAAGCTGCATCCATAAACCCTGAAGTTCAGAGACTTCAGAGAGTGTCTTGGCTGGGGGTAGGGCAGGGTGGGCATGGATCCTGCTGCCGCCCATCCCCAGCTGCGGGCCTGGCCGGGCTCACCGGGCTCGCGACACCACGTAGATGAGCAGAGGCAGCAGGTCATCCATGGGCAGCTTGTGCTCCCGGCCCAGCACCCGTGACACAGTGGCCTCAATTTCCCCGTATGTCCTCTCCAGCACCTCCAGCTTCTCCCGTGGGTCCACCGTGGTCCTGCAGCGAGTAGCTGGCTCCAGGTCAAGGCCCTCAGGCTCAGTCCCAACTGGGAGCCCCCGACACGCCTGCCTCCAGCCCCAACCCTCCCCAAGGCGTGGACTCACATGATCTTCTGCAGGCACTCAGTGGCTGACAGGAAGCACTTGTCCCTGACCAGGGAGTACCTCTGCGTGGAGGGGGAGTGGCTGGATGAGGCTCTGACACCCCCTCCTTCCCAGGGCCTCAGCCGGCCCTCAGCCTCTGGCCACCCAGCCTTCCCCACCACTGCCCTGAGGGCTGAGTGACCCAGGGCAAGCCGCAGCTCCACTGTGGGCCTCAGTTTATACAACCGTAAAATGGGGTAAGTAGTCTCCAGGAAGTTGGAAGGATCAAAAAGGAGAAAGAAGACAATGATCATGACAGTCAATGGCCACTGGGAGCCACGCGGCTCTGAGTGCCACGTCAGTGGCTCCCAGGCCCAGGGGCTTGTTGAAACCCAGGCTCCTGGTCCACT
This sequence comes from Avahi laniger, assembly GCA_963575035.1. Classification (NCBI taxonomy): domain Eukaryota; kingdom Metazoa; phylum Chordata; class Mammalia; order Primates; family Indriidae; genus Avahi; species Avahi laniger. The sequence continues at coordinate 19,841 of CAUYSK010127881.1, forward strand.
CCTCGAGTTTCTGACTCAGCAGGCAGGTCCAAGAACCTGCTTTTCTAACAGGTTCCCAGTGACCCCGATGCTGCTGGTCTGGCAAGCACTTTTGAGAACAACCGCCTCCTGTGCCCACTTCACCCTCACAACGATCCTGTGAGGTGGTTCCAGCGTGGGCTGCCTTTTACAGTTGGAGAAACTGAGGCACAGAGCTCAAGTATCTTGCCCGTGGTAACAGCCGGCGAAGGGCAGAGGCTGTGTCGAGTCTGGTCACTGTGGGCCGGCAGCCGCACCCTCGCCCACACAGGGAGGTCAGAACAACACAGGACGCCTGCCGCCCCCTCCTCTGCGGCCTCCACCCAGCAGCTGATTGATCGGACGATCACTCAGGGTTCGGGCCTCCCTCTTACCTGATTGGTTGTCAGCGTGAGGTCCTTGAGGGGCCACAGGTGCCTGTAATTGAAAAAGTGAGCCAGGAGGCTTTGCCAGGACAAAGGAGTAGGGCCTGAGGTCAGAGGGCAAATTCCCTGTGCCACTGCATCCCCCGGCAGGGTTGAGCACCAGAAAGGGGAAGGAAATGAGCCGGAGGCCAGGGGAGAGCAGAGGGTTCTAGAGAAGGCAGCGCTCTGGGAGCTGAGCTTGGGGGGGGAGGAGGGTGAGGCCTGCACGAGCAAGATCTCGGTGGCCGGGCAGACAGTGAGAGCTGAGAGGACTGGACTCTGCTCCGGTGGCCTTGGTGGGCCCGCGCAGGGTGGTGAGCAGGAAGGGTGCAGCCCTCGTGGGACTCAGAAAGAGCGCAGTGGCAGGGACTGTGGAGACACGGAGCCTGAGGCTGGCACAGAGGGGAGGGATGGAGGGACGCTTGGGAAGCCCTTGGCAGCCGGGCCTCTGGGCTAGTGACTGGTCAGATGCAGGACACCTTCGCTGAGATGGCAGGGGAAACAGGGATGGGAGAAAGCACTGTCCCCGTGTGACATAGGAGACCTTGGCATGGGAGGAGAGAGAGTGCCCATGCCCTGCCTTGGGGACAGTCACTCGCAGCATCAATGAATCAGAGGGGTGCTGATGAGAAAGGGTGTTTGGGGGACTGGGGCTAGAAGGGAGGCCCTGGGGTATGGTAAACAGCTGCCTGACCTGCTCCCAGAACGGTCCTCAGTTTCCCCCGGGGACCTCCCCTCCCTACTCTCAGTTCAAGTGCTCAGAGCAAGTGACCTTGCCTTAGTGCTGGATATTGAGGCAGGCCTGGTCAAGAACAGCCAGCATTCGGGGTGGACTCAAGACCCAAGCCAGGCCAGTGCGGGACTCTGGGCTCTCTGTTGGAGGAAGTGCCAGCTCCCTGTGGGGACTGAGCTGGGAGGGTATAAGCCTTGAGGAGCTCATGTCATGTTTGTCACCACAAGGGGGAGCCAGAGAAAAACCAACAGAGAGAAAGAGAAGGCACTTCCCATTTGTCATCCGGTTGAGCACCTAGAGCCACCCGTACCTGAATGCATAACCCTAGAACTTCATGGGTAGGTGAGTCAACTAATCCCACCTCCTTTGTTGCTGAAGACAGTGTTGTATGGAGTATGTATTGTCTGCCTCGCTGGAGCCCTGGCTAACATGGCATGGTGGGGAAGGCTTACTTCTGCACCTCCAGAAACTCCAGCAGCTTGGTGTCAGGGAAGAGGCTCAGACTGGTGATGCCCTGGCTGTAGAGGCTGTCCTCCCGCTCATGAAGAAGCAGGTAGAGCGTGAAGAGCTCTGAGTAGAAGCTGGGCAGCACGAGGGGCAGCACCAATCCATGTACACGGAGGTCTCTGAGGGAGAGAGGGGGGCAGGGGGCAGGGTCACTGCTGGGGCCGCCCCTCAAAGAGCCCACTGAGCTCCTAGTCCCGCAACAACCAGTGTCCCAGCCTCCAGCCTGCTCCTTCCTAGAAAACCTTTACCAAGCCTATTCTCATCACCATTCACTCATTCGATTGATAGCCGTGGCTGCCTCATTCCCACATTTGACTTTGAGACCTAAAATGGCAGATGCGGCAGGACTGGGATCCCATCCGATTGAAAGGAAATCCCAGGGCCCCGATGGACAAGCGACTTGCAGCAAAGCTCTCTGCAGCCATTCCAGGCTAGTCCAGTTCCGCCTCCTAGTTTGCTGTGCTTCCTAGGACTGCGGGGGAAGTTCTCGCTAACATCTAACCCCATTTCCCATGCCTCCTGCAATGCAGTGACGGAAAGGCCTCTCTGGTCAGGAACTTCTCCAGGCCTGGAATCTGAAGGCAAATTGTAAGGTTTGCTCCAGAGACTGGGGAAGACAGATTTAACGACCCACCTAACTGCTGTATGACCTCAGGCTCATCGCCCACCAGGCCTCGATTTCCCTATCTCTGCGCAGGGAGAAGGAGGGTGCCTCAGGAGCTGTTCGCCCTCTGCACACTGGAAGATGAGGTTGGGATCACACGTTTACAACAAAGATGCATTCGATGCATTGTAGCAGTGCCCTCTTCCTGGTTGCTCACAGGACAGAGGTCATGGGTCATTCTGATCCACAAATGATCAATGAACAACGCTCGTTCAGTGGTATGAATGCCTAACACTTTCCCCAGCAGTACCCGTTTCCCGTGAGGGAGGCCCCAGGAGCAGAACCCCTAGAGGTCTGGGCCGGTCACCTTGTCTCTGCGTCTTCCTCCTCTTCCTCCTCCTCCTCCTCGTCCAGGGCCTGGCCCTTATGCTGTAAGGCAACACGCAGCAGGCCCCTGCAAACCGGTGAGAGGAATGGTGTGGCTGCCTCCTCCCACAGAACCAGAGCTCCACCTCCCAGCCACCGCAGACTACAGCAGGTAGCCTCTGACTCTCAGGGCCGTGGGCACAGGGCCTGCGGAGGCCAGCCTCTCAAACCACAGCAGTTAGAAGGCCGGAGCTACAGGAGGTCAGCTGGAGGATCCTGGAGCCCCAGCGACACAAGGAACTGCAGCATCTTAGGCTTCCATTTGCAATGTTTGATGGGGTCACAGCTCGGCCTGGGCCTGGAGATGGGGTCTGAGTCCAGGCTCAGGCTCAGTCTACAGTGGGGTTAGAGTGCCCCTGGGGCCTGGATGGGGCTTGGACGGTAGCTGAGGGCTGCGGCTGGGCCCTTGCTGTCACCTGCCCGCCCTCTAACACGTTTGCTCCCCGGCTGCTCACCGACCAACTCTCTAGCTCTTCGCTGAGTCAGACCTGAGGCAGAGGCATCATTCCTACCAGGACGCCAGGCAGAGCTGATGCTTGGAAAGGGCAGCACCTCCCCACCTGAGGTCACAGGGCAGTGACTGTCCCCAGGTGCTACTTAGCTCACCTGTAGGTAGCCCAGAGCTCCTGGGCGTGCTGCTTCACCTCCTCCTGGGCCAGCCCCTGCAGGTGCTTGTTGGCCCCAACTCCTGCATACGTAGCCTGGAAGGTCAGCATCAGCCTCTGCAGCAGCTTCCCCAGGGGGTGCAGCGAGTTGCTCAGAGCCTGGGCCGGTGCATAGGCAGCGAAGTGATACTCAGCGCCAGGGTCTGGAGCACAGCTTGCCCAGTCAAGCCCCCCAAGACTGCTCCCATTTCACAGATGGGAACACTGAGACCCTCTGAGGAAAAGGGGCCCACAGGCCTGTCCCCTCCAGTCAGCCCCTGCTATGAGAAATGGGAAGCCTTCCCCACCATCGCCCCCCTCAGCTGCCCACCCTGGGGCCCTCACCTTCCTGAGGTACTGCTGCAGGGCCTTGGGCTCCCGGTGCCGCAGCAACTCTTCCAGGCTGTCCTTGATTCTGCCCACACTGTCCTCAGGCTGGGTCCTGGGGCACCACACACAGCGTCCCTCACCCACATTAGACCCAGGCCCGTCTTCCCAGGGAGCCTTCCACTCTGACGTGTGGGTGCACGCACACCCGCACACACCCGGGCCTCACCTCTCGCAGCACAGGTAATCCTGAGACTTGCGCAGCTCCCTCGAGCTCTGCACCTGGAAGCCCAGCAGGGCCTCCTGCAGGTCCCTGGGGCAGCCAGCAGACACAAAGTCCCGGAAGGGGCCATAGACTCCTTGCCAGCGGTTCTCCACGGGGAAGGCACCCAGACCCAGCTGCCTGTAATGGGGAGAGGGTGATGCAGGAAGGGAGAGATGCAGCTGCGGTGGGCAGGACCCTGTCCAGGCCCTTGGAGGGGTGAAGGTATAAGCTTGGCCCAGGTTTAGGCCCCAGGAAGGATGAATGGATCCGAGCATGCAAATGGGGCTGACCTCTATGGCTCCAGGAGAAAAAGAGGCAGAGAGGGACAGAGAGAATTTACCCTGCCATGCAGAAGAGACACAGAGGCACACGGAGTCCTGAAAAGATGGAGACAGAAAGGTGGGCAGATCTGGAGAGCTGGAGGCCAAGTCCAGAGAGTGGGTCTTGGCCCAAGAGAGATGAGATCGGTGCCCAGAGTCTGGGATTCTGCTGCCATGATACCCTGCTCTGCCTGCCCCCATTGCCAGTTCCTTCCTGCGGTTGATCCCACCTTGGCCAACAGGCCGGGCCTGGCTATACGTGTGTCTCCTGGACACTGTCTAATGAACCCTGCCCTCCCAAGTCATGCTTGTAGGTTACCCTACACCTGCACCCCACTTGGGCTAGGGCCTGCCCCTAGGGACTGCTGTCCACTCCCAAATCCTGCCGTCAGGGAGGCACTGCTGCCTGGGACCACTCCCCATTAGAACTACTACCCCACAGAGATTCCATCTGTGCAATAGCAAGTCTTTCTCAACAGATACAGGAAGAGTCACCACCTAAACTACAGTTTTCCAAGGAAGAACTCTGTCCCCATGGGAAAAGAAGTCTATCCTCCTTCTCAAATACCCCTCGATAGTGAAAGCGATTCGACTTAGCAAGTTTCCTTCTTCACCTTGGCTGCCAGGAAACTCAGGGCCATGCTAGCGCTCAGTCATAATCCTTGTAGGGCCTATGTGCACTTCCCTTTCTTTTAAGATCAAGTTAGGCGTTTTTTTTTTTTTGTTTGAGAGCGAGTCTCACTCTGTTGCCCAGACTAGAGTGAGTGCCGTGGCGTCAGCCTAGCTCACAGCAACCTCAAACTCTTGGGCTCAAGTGATCCTCCTGCCTCAGCCTCCCGAGTAGCTGGGACTACAGGCATGCGCCACCATGTCCGGCTAATTTTTTCATATATATATATATATATATATATATATATATTTTTTTTTTTTTTTTTAGTTGTCCAGATCATTTCTTTCTATTTTTTAGTAGAGACGGGGTCTCACTCTTGGTCAGGCTGGTCTCGAACTCCTGACCTTGAGCAATCCACCCACCTCGGCCTCCCAAAGTGCTAGGATTACAGGCGTGAGCCACCGCGCCCGGCCCAATTTATGCTTTTGTTTTCTTTTTTTTTTCCTTGTGTGTTTGGTTTGTAAACTGTCTTGTACCCTTTCTAGAAAACCAAAAAAAGCAGGGTCTAAGCAAAGTTTACAAATAATATTTTTCTCCAGTTTAGTGGTATAGGGAGTTATCTCCACGTAGCCCTTGAGTCCAAGAGTCTCTGACTGGAGGGTTATGTGCCTTGGGCTCTCTGAACTCTCTGAGGTGCTAAGAGGAGGTATGGAAAGGCCCCTCTGATGAGCCCTGAATCCTTCAGGGGGAAACACAGACATACCCCAGACAAGCTCCAAAACGTCCAGGCAGATGGACCAGGTTCTTACCTCTTGCAGATGCTGCTGAGGTCCGGTGGCAGGGCAGACGTGTCCAGCACACCCTGTGTGTGCAGTCCTCTCCCTGCCCCACTGCCAAACGAGCCCTCCAGGGTGAAGCCATTGGGGAAGGTGACCTTGCCCTGGAGCCAGGAGAGGGAGGGAGGGATGTCTGTCTGTCCAGTTGCCCTTCCATCCAATCATGACAGGCCTCGTGCCTATCCATGTGGGCCAGAGAGGATGGGTGGACTTCCCGCCATCTATTCGATCTTCCCCATCCCAAGGGCTCAAAAGAGGTGAGCATAGCCCCACCCCCACCAACAGCCATGTCTGCTTCTTAGGGGCTCACTTCTGAGGCAGGAGAGGGCTGAGAGGGGGAAGGGACACACAGGAAAGAGTGGGGAGAGCCACCACTGTGGGGCTGGGCTGGGGGTAAGGCCAGGGACAGGCAGAGGCCTGGGCAGGGCAATTCCTCGCTGCATGGGGCTGTCCCATTCGTAGCACCTCTGCTCTCCCTCCAGTCACTGTGAAACCAAAACAGCCCTCACCTTTCCAAAGGCCCCAGTAGGACACTGAAAAACGGTGACTCTAGGGACAGCTGCCCAAGGCACTGGCGGTGGAGGAGGGAGTGCATTCTGAGCTAGAGGGGTTCAGCCAGGAGACACCAGTACCCTCTGGACGCAAGGCAAGTCCACTGGGCTGGTCCCCACTCGGCTTGCTCCAGAATCCATCACAAGTCCATGGCAGAGAGCAGTCACTGTGCCCACCCCTGGAGGTGATGGAGGTGGCAGAGGCCCTCCCCTACCTGCCACCTTCTGCCTGCGCCGCCCCCGCCCTCGGTCCTGGGGGGAGATTACAGACCCCAGCCCTGCCTTTGGCAGGGTGTAGAGTAGGGTCTCAGTGGCCCTCACCTTCCCCATGAGGGTCAGGTCCTTGGTGAAGGTGCCCTCGTACAGCGAGTCGTCCTCAGAGAGAAGGATGCCTGGGCCCTGGGGAAGGAAGCCGGGCAGGGTAGGAACAGTGGGTAAGAAAGGGCCAGGAAACTGGAGGTGGGGAGGGGACAGCAAAAGAGGGAAGGTGGATCCTGATCCACGGGGAGAAGGGCCCTGAGCCCTGTCACAGCCCCAGGGCTGTGTCTAAGTGGGACCCTAGTCCTTGGCCTGTCCAGCACCAGCCCATGGACCTCATCCCTGGGTGTCCCTAAACGACACCCCCAGACCTGGCTCCGCACCCCCAGCAACCTCTTCAGGAAACCCCAGGAGCTAAGGAGGTGCTGGGCTTTTCCTGAACCATCCCTGCTTCCTGCTTGTCGCTGGCCCTGGAGACAGTGGAGCTGATCAGGTTCCCTTGCCAAGTTGGCTGCCAGGAAGCTCAGAGCCAAATGGGATATGATTTGTGTTCAGCTTATTTCTGAATCTATTTTGTGTGCCTATTCTTGCCTTTTCTTCCTCTCTTCTCATAGGCCTCCTTCAATCTCTTCCAGAACAAAGTACAGTGTAAACAAACAAATCATAATAGCAGTCACAGCCATTAGGCCAGAGCCCCATGACACCAAGCGCCGGGGGCATGGTGACGCGAAAGGGGAGGGCTCTGAGTGGGCCTCCGCTCTGCCACTCAAGAGGTGTGACACTGGGCAGCTTCTCTGGCCCCTCTGAGCCTCTCATTTGTCATCCATACACTAGGAATGATAATGACATCAACCTGCAGGGCTCCTGGGAGGATCCTATGAGATCCTGGTGGGAGGCTTAGCAGAGCCAGGCATCGAGGTAGGGGTCCATGAACGTCGGTCACTGAGGCTACTGGCAGCATTACCATGTGTGGCATTCTTGCTATTTCATTGAGGCCACAATAAGAACTATTAACCTAAGTTGCTGATGGGGAAACTGAGGCTGAGTGGGCATGGATTTGGCCAAGGCCAGGGTGGGTGACAGAGCTGGTGTCCTGCCCAGGTTTCAGCTCCCTTCAGCACCCAGGAACACAGCCCACTTCTTCATCTATCCCTGAACAGCCTCATAGCTTCAGGGCCCCCAGAGCAGATGGGGTGCAGGGAGAGGGGTAACTTAGACACACACAGTGTTCCCCACTCACCACCATCTTGTCCGCATGGAAGGTGCCCTGGTAGCAGACGCCCGCCTGGGTGACCACGACCCCCGGGCCATGGCGCTGGTCAGCCTGCCACATGCCAATATAGCGCTCGCCCCTGGGGCAAGAGGGGTGTGGCCAGAGTTGGATCAGAATCATTCCCATGCACCTTCTGGGTGCTCTGCTGCCATGGGATTGGTCGGGGGATAAGGAGCAGTGAATCACCTGAATCCACTCAACTCAGACACGGGGCAGGTGAGGTCAGGACCCCCAAGAGGAACAGAGGGTGGAGGAGGCAGGGAGGCTGCCTGGAGAGGCCATCCTGGGAGGCTGCCCAGTGGAAATGGCAGGAAGGACAGGCGGAATGGGGGTGCACTCCTGTGTACAAAGCCATGCAGGCAGGAGCATATGACAGATATGTGGGGACATTCAGGGGTCCAGAAAGGCTGATGGGGTGCATGGGAGGCACGGCTGGGATGAGGTCAGAGGAGCAGGCAAGGCTGTGGTGGCCAGGCCAAGGACCTGGGGCTCTGTCCCATGGCCCAGAGAGCCTGCTAGGACTGCAGTCCTTAGACGGCAGCAGATCAGGGGTCAGAAACTCCTCTCCCGCACCATGAGGAGGGGTGTGGCCTGCAGTCAGGATGGTCAGGGCTCCCTCATTCTGAGCCTCAGCAACAACCGGGTGGGCAGAGAGGAAGAGAGGGACTCAAGAGAGACCCTGTGGGGACAAACAGGAGCCTGTGTCCTGAGTCAATCTGGTCTGTGAGGGTCCTCCCGGCCCCTGATGCGGGGGGTGGTGGCTGAGGAGCACTCACCTGTCACTGTCATCCTGGATGCCATAGCCACTCCTCTGGCCCCTCTCCCAGTGGCCTGTGTACCTGAAGGGTTGGGCAGCCAGCGGGGCGCTCTCGAAGACCCCAAAGCCATGCCGCAGGCCCTCCTGGAAGTAGCCCTTATACACCTCTTCGGTGCCGTATCTGGGGAGAGTCACAAAGAGCTGACCCAGCCTCACACAGTTCTGCCCAGAGGACGTGCCATCCCCTGCCCCCTCACACCCCCACCCCTGCCAGCCGAGGGTCACTTACTCACAGATGCCGTAGCCACTCATTGTGCCCTCCCGCCAGTGGCACTTGTAGCAGTCGAACCTGTCCTCGGAGGCCTGGGGCATCAGGCGGATGCCAAAGCTGACAGCGCCGTTGGGCAGGTGGGGGATCAGTACTGGGCCACCTCCCTGTGCACCCCTGACCCGAGACGCCTGTCACACCCCCTCCCTGCCACCCAGGAGTGTCCCTGCCCCTAGCGGCCTTTCCAGACGATAGGGAGAGTCTCCAAGGTACTCAGCTCCCTCTTCTACCCAGGGCCCCTCTCAGGACGCCTCTGCCTCTGCCTGCCCCTGTGCACCCGGGAGCACATTCTGGCCCGATGCCACTCCCTCCGTGACCTGGAGCTGGGACCAACTCGCTATTCAGGGCCTCAGGTCCTTTTCTGTACAGTGAGGGGGGCTAGACCAGATGGTCTCTAAGTTCCTGCTTGAGGTTGGGAATTCAGGATGGGCCAGACTGGTGACCACAGCAGGGAGGAAAGCGCTCCCCTGCCCCCCTCACACGCCAGCCTCAGCCCCAGGCGGCCTTACCCATGCTCCAGGCCCTGGCGGAAATCCCCCACGTGATTCTGCCCGTCCGGCCACTTCAGGGTCCCCCTGGAACACAGTCAAGGTCCAGGGCTTCAGGCCCACCACACTCATGCCTAAACAGCCTCAGCTGTAGACTTTCTCACAGGCCCTCCCTTCCCCCTTGGACTGGACTCTTTGTCCCTACCCAGCCTTCTTGCCTGAGCTCTAAGACCCCCAAAGAAAGCCCTTTTAGCCCTTCTCTGTTCCTGGCACAACTGCACTAATAGCCTCATGGGATACACTCTCCATATTCTAGAAGAGGAGCGCAGAAAACATCTAGGTTCCCTTTTCCCCTTGACCAACAGGAAGCTCAAAGCTAAACTTCAAACTCAAGTTAAATGCTAGTCAGTGGGGTTTCTACCATCCTCCTCCCATCTTCTGATATGGCACTGTTTTTTTCTGTCTTTTTCTTCATAAGCCTCCTTAAGGCCTTTCTGGAGGTAGGTAGGGTATTAGAAACTAACGGATGTGCTTGAGAGTGTAACCTTGTGAGTCCCTTCTGCTCTCTGGGCTTCAGTTTTCCCATCTGTAGCATGGGAGGAAGGGTTTTCTGCTTGTGGTTGAGGCCAGGTCCACATTATCCTTTGCCCTGAGATCTTGCTTGTCATGCCTGACACTGTGCCTCAGTGTCTACACCTACGAAATGGGTAAAACACTCCCTAGAAGGTTCTCGTGAGGACGGATAAAGAATGTGTGCAAACCATTGGCCACCACCAGACAACGCTGGAGAATTCTTCTTCCACCCTCCCAAGAATGGAATGGCACGACTGCAGGCCCTGCAGGCCAGCCACCTGATGGCTGCCCCGTGCTCTCTAGGTGTCACCATTGAGACCTTATTTGACACAGACCTACTCAGGGCCAGGCCCTGTTCAAGAGGACTTAAGAAAGACTCTGAGGGACAAAGAAAATTGACCCATTGAGTAGGGACAGTAACAGCCTTCGATGCATGCCCTGAGGGCATTAGGTCCACGAGGTGCCGTCTGCCCCTCGGACCCCCAGGAGGAGCCCCGCCTTGCCGGCCCAGAGCTCCAGTCACTCACTTGCCATGGGGCCTGCCCCGGCACCACTCGCCCTCGTAGGTAGCCTGGCAGAACCGGCCCTCCGCACGGAAGGTGTAACCCATACTGCGGCAGGCAGGGGGCTCCGAGGGCTCCAGGCCTGCCCCCAGCACGGGGAAGTCCTTCTTCCCACGCAGGGCCTGGCATACGGCCTGGGTCACCTTCCACTGCCAGACTGCCTGGTGGGGACAGGGAAACATAGGACAAGTCACCGCTGCTGGAGGCATCCCCTCTGAGAAGCCTTCTGGGCCAGCTCCAGGTGCCACCCCCTCCTTTACCTCACCCCACTCTGTCACCTGGGAGCATCTCCAACTGCTCCTCGCTGCTCCTAGGGCCCCCAGGCAGGCTGAGATCCCTGTCTGCAGTTTCAGAGACTGCCCAGAGGGGCCGAACGAGACCTCAGAGCAGGGATCAGCACAGGCCCCAACTCTGGCTTCACAGAGGAAAATACCCTGTTCTCTTTGGCATTCTGCTGCCCGGCCCCAGGCTGACCCCTGACTTCTTCTGACCCTGGCCCCAGAGGCCTGCTAGCCCCTCGCCAGCACTCCTGTGGAGCCCTGCGGTGCTGCGCACTTCTACCCTGCTGTCCCCTGTGCCCTGAACCCACTCCCCCAATTCGCAGCTCACCCACACTCACATGGCCCTGGGGGTCCTGGGCACGAAAGGAGAGCTCCTCTTCAGGCGTAAGGAGGTGAAATGTGCACCTAAACAGACAGAGGCGATGAGTAGGCCTGGCTCTGCCCAGGAGGGTGTGGGAGAGGGCCTGAGCTGGAGCCCTGGGGTGTGGGCAGGGGCCATGGGGGTGCATGGAGGGAAGGCCCAGGGTGTCAGCAGAGGGGGTCGCTCACCCGTCCTGCCCAGGATCCACCCACACCAGCTTCAGATCAAAGGTGTGGACACTGTGGCCCTGGAAGAAGATGGACACAGACGTCACCTGCCCTCTGGCCCAGGCTTGTCCCAAGCACAAACCTGGTGGCCCTGAGGCTGCTCTGTTCGGCGTTCCCAGCACTGAGTCCCTCACCACTGCAGCCTGCTCTCCATCCTAGGGGCAGCTTCCCCATGTCCTTTCCACCCTGGAGCCTGGCCAGGGACCCAGGACCAACCTCTGACCACAAGAGTGGTCTTCTGGAAATGCAGCTTGGATCCTGTCCAGCCCCACTGGGAACCTCTCTAAGGCTCTTACGGCCTGGGGGCTGGGACTCACTGCTGAGCCTAACATTCGAGACCCCACAGACCCCCCAGGCTCGTGCGTTCCTGGCTCTCACCCTCTCTGGCCACTCCACACTGCACCTTCCTGAGCTTACCACAAACTTTCCTCACTCTGGACTTCTGCTCATGCCGTTCCTTCTACCTGGAACGCCATCCTGCTCTGAGAGCCAGACAAAAGGTCCCTTCCTCTGGGAAGATGTTGGCCTAGGCAGGCCAAGCGCTGCTCCATGGCCATAGGAGGAGGAGGCTTGAGGCCCAGATGCAGGAAAGGACAAAAGAGGGCTCAACAGAGACCACAGCATGTGCAAAGGTCCAGAAGTGGGAAAGGACACGAGCACATTAAGGGAAAGTATCTCATAAGTGTACCTGGAGCACGGAGTGTAAAGTCGGGAGTGGAGGGGAACTCAAACTAAATCAGAACTAATCCCAAACCGGGCTTCAAGAGACATGGGTTTGGACTGGACACATAGCACCCCTCCTGGGCCTCAGCCTCCCTGTCTGCAAGGGGCTTTCGGGCCAACATTCTAAGGGGCAGAGAAGACAGCGCTGCGGACCTCACAAGGGCAACGGGAGTTCAGGGGGACTGAGCACAGTCAAGAGGCTCTGGCCGTAACGGTTCCCAGCCCCGAGGTGTGTACTGCTTCTGTGGGGTACGTCCCCCTGGAAGGCTTCTCGTCCAGCCTCCTTAGTCACCACAGGCCACCCCAACTTCCCTTCTGGGGTTCCTCTCTTATTTGAGTACAAAGGAAATAAGAGTTGTCCGGCATCTGCTGTAGGGCAAACTCACTCACGGTGCTCCCCACTTTCCAGATGAGGAAACCAAGGTGAAGACATCTGACCGAGGACACCGGCTGGGAGGGCTGAAGCCAGGATGCACCTTGGCAGCCTTTCCCCACAACCCACGCCCTTTGCGGATGGCTCCACTGACGGCCCCACCCAACACTCTCCTTTCTGTCCCCGCCCACCTCTCCAAGCCCAAGTCCTCAGTCCCAGTGGGTTGTCCCTTTCCTGCTCCTTTTTCAACCAGACCCCAGAACCCTGCTGTGACCCCAAGACCCCAGGTCAGCCCCACCCCAACCTGCAGCAGGACAAGGGCGTCGTCAAAGAGCATCACGCGCTCAGCCCGCAGCGGGGTGACCGTCACGGGTATGTCCTGGCTGTCTTGCAAGAGTCGGTGAGCAGGGGTGCAGAGCGCATCCTGGTGGGGCAAGGAGGGAGGTGCAGGGCTCAGGCACCCCTGTGCTAGAAGCTGCCAGCCACTCTGCTTCCTCTCCCTCCACCCCAGACACCTCCCGGAGGCCTCCTCCAGTAGACTCAGCGTGACCCCCAGGTCAGTGACAGGCACTGGGGCTCCAAGATATGAGGGGTCATTTCTGGCCTTTCTCAGTGGGGTGGCACTTCTCTCTCAAGGCTCCACTGTGTCCTCTCCCACATCCCACCCCCGTGCCATGGCCCCAGCCACGCCCCCTCAACCCTCAGCCAGATCCTGCAATCCTGCGTCCCTTCGGCAATTCTTGTCCCTTCTACCTGTTCTTCTAATTCTCCACACTGCCCCAAGCCTGTCACACCCTCGTAGGGCACAGAAGACTCCCTCTCTGCAAGGGCAGTGCATGCCAGGGTGGGCAGTGACGCAGGGGTGTGACTGGTGACATCCCCAGACGGAGAGTCTGTACTGCTGATTGCTTCTTCCCCAGAGCCAGTCAGGGCCTGGCCCGGGAGGGCTCAGCAGATGGATGAGGGTGGCTAGACAGGGGGCCCTTACAGCCACCACCCCCCTTCCAGATAGGGAAACCAAGGCATGGAGAATACAGCAAGCAGCTGAAGCCACCCAGCAGTCCCATGCCCAATGTGAAATCCCCTTCTGACTGCCCCAAACTCACCCTCTGCCGGCTGCTCAGAGAGTGCCAGAGGGCCTGTGTGGCCACCGCCTGGTCCAACGCCTGCCTCATAAAGGACTGTAGGTTCCCAAAGAGGGTGGCTGCGTTCACCACCAGCTCCCGGGCAGGGTGGCGCTGCAGGAGGACAGGGCAACCAGTGATGGTGGGCAGAACTTTCCACCACCCTGGGATGGTTGCCCTGGCTCTGTCCTGACCCCAGCTGGTCAGGAGGCCTGAATCTAGGCCAGCTCCTCTTCTTTTGTGGAGGTGGGGGTATGAAGGTGATTCTAGAGGAGTCCGGACCATTCCATGACTCCCCCAGCTTGGCCCTGGGGCCATGTGTCCTAACACCCAGTAGACAGTTCTACATCTGCTCTCTGGGTCTCTGCTGGCTCCACTGGGGCAGGCCCATGTGTCTCAGACACCCCAGGGCAAGGCCTACTAAAATTCCCCAGGGCAGGACCATGTCCTCTCCATACCCCAGGGCAGGGCTGTGACCCGCTCAGGCCCCACAGGCACGGACAGGTCCTTCTTGAACTAGGGTTCCTGAGTACCAGCTGGGCCTCCTGAGCCTGGGCCCGTGTCTCCCCTCCCTCACTTCCCCGCAGGCTGCTGTCCCTGACACCCACCTCCGGGACGGTGTCCGCGAGGCTCAGCAGGAGGAGCACATACTGCTGCACGTGGTGCGTGAGCGGCTGGCGGAGGGCCTGGATCAGCGCTGTGCCCACCGAGCCCTTTGAGCCCACGCCTGACAGGAGCTGCCGCAGCGCCTTCAGCTGGCCCCGCCAGAACTCACTGCACATAGGGAGGGCCACACACCCCTCACCCTCCCCTCCTCCACTCACACCCACCGCAGTGGCCTCCCTGCCCCAGTCCCAAGGCCAGCCCCAGCCCCAGAACTTCTACCCATCAGACCAATGACTCAGGACCGGAGCTGCCCTTGCTGGAGGTTCAGTAGCACTATCTCAGAGTTTGAAGGGACCGCCCATGACAACCATCCAGCCTGAGTGGGAATGTCCCTCCTGCCCTGCCCCAGGCCCGGCCGGTGGCTGTCTGGATCTGCTTCTGGTCCCGCCAGGCCTTCCTCCCTCTCTTCCAGTGTGGATCAGTGTAGACTTCCGCCAGGAGTCCTCCAGGATGTGTCATAGGCTGTGACACCCGCTGCTCTGGGGATGGGGCTTCTCTGCCCCTGCCCTCGCCCAGACGTCCTCACCCGCCCAGGGGCCCACTGAGGCAGCCCCATGCTCACCTCCTCCTCTTTGCTGCCTTCTGAAAGGCCTGCACCACTATACAGCTCGTGTAGGACTCAATGTACCTGCAGGTAGCACGGGCGACACCTGCAAGCCCAGCCCCAGCTCCAGGCCCAAGTCCCTGGCCTCTGGGGTCCCCAGAGCTCACCCACTAAGCAGCTATAGCCCAGAGGGCCCAGACAGTGGCCTGACTGGGCACTGGTGACCTCAAGTCCTGTTCCAACAAGACAATTCTAACTTACAGTCTTTCTCCCCTGGGAGGCCCCAACGCTCAGGTCTGGAGTGTCTGAGCTTGCTGCCAGGCTAACACCCAAGCCCAGGTGAGGCCAACCCCAGGTGAGTCCAACTCCAGGTGAGCCCCAGCCCTGGACTGAACCCAAATTTTTGCCTAAGCCCTGACCCAGGTGAGCCTTCATGCCAGGCAGCATGAATCCAAGGCCAGGCCCCAGCCCCGCCTCAGTGGTCTTACTCTCTGTAGACCTGCAGGACATGGTCAGGACCTCGCAGCAGCAGCAGGGATTCCAGGCCAGTAGAGTCGGGGTGACGCAGCCTCTCCCGCAGCGAGTGCAGGCTTTCCTCCGTCACCTCCCAGAGCTGCTGGGAGCTCCTGTGCAGCTGCTGTAGGAGCCGCAGGCACTCTCTACTCTGGGGTTCCGAAGGCTCTGGGGCTGGGGCGGGAGCACAGCCACACTGTGAATGGGGGACATGGCCACTCCATCCCCCAGGGAGCACAGCAGTCCCGTGTGCTCACACGAGGGCCAGCAGAACCCCATAGCCCTGTGGCCGCAGTGGGATCCCGCATCCCTGGGGACAGGGTTGGTGTGCCCTGGAGCTTGGCAGGGGAAGGGCAGGCTGGAGAGTGGGCAGCACCCTTGAGGAGTACACAAGGCACACGCCAACCTCCTCACAAACAGGGATAGCCCAGTAACCCAGGCAACTAAGCGCATACACTAATCTCCCTGTGTCTCTGGCTGCCTCGCCCTGGACCCCTCAGATCCAGGATGTGGAGTTCACAGGGTCACCCCGTCAGTCCTCTGCCATTTCACACATGCACAGAGTCCCCCAGAGGAAGACATCTGCCCGAGGGCACTCCACAGGTAAGACTCAAGCTGGAAGTAAAACCTAGGTCCCCGCCTTCTAGTCGGGATTTTCCCAGCACCCCCAGGTGGCCTGGGTGGGAGCCAGAGGAGAATTCAGGCAGAGAGCTGTCTCCAGGCCCATGCCCCGGGAGAGGGGGAATTTCATCTCTGGCATAGCCAGGTCTGGGCGACAATGCAGGTTCGTGGCCTGGCCTCTCAGAGACCCTCTAAGAAGGGAGCAGCCAGCAACTGGAGGCCAGGGCTCCAGTTCCACCAGGAGATCCCGATGCCAAGCATCCCCACTCCCGTTTAAGGTTGAATAAAGCTGTGGCTCAAACAGTCCAGCAAGGTAGGACTCCTGTCCCTGGGATCATTCCTGCGTCCCCTGCCGTCCCCACTGAAGAGCCTAGACTCACTCACCGGCTGACAGCAGGGGCTGGAGAACAAGGCTGTTGACGCGGGCGAGGGTGGCTGAGAAGACCTCCTCTAGCCGCAGCAGGGCTGCCTCCTCAGGGCTGCACATGGCCAGGGTGCCCGACTCAGGGCTTCCTAGGGGGGCACAGGTCACGGCCAGATAGCACTGGCAGGAGCAGGGTCAGTGCCCATTCTCTCAGGCTGGGTGCCCAACAACATCAGAACTGAGCAGTGGCCACAAGTCACTTCACAGGGGAGTTTCTGGACTTGCCACTGACCCCTGCCCTGCCCTGCCTGGGCCCAGTTGAGGGGGGCCTGAAGGAGTGGGAGAGAGGGCTCAGAATTTCCAAGGGAAGCAACCCTTTTTACCCAAAAGGGAGATGCTCTTCAAGCTCAGTTCTGGCCTGCTCATTCCCCTGCTCAAACACCCACTGTGGATCCCAAGTGCCCACATCTAGTGGTGCTCTGACATTAGCCCCCTTTCTATTGAGTCTCTGCTCAGGGACGCTGCAGTCTCTGGTAACAAGGATGTGCTGTCAGAGGAGCCCAGCCTTGTCTTCAAGGCCATGGCTCAGGGCTCCCTTTACCCAACAAGGCTATGTGGGCAAGAAGAGGTCCGGGGGGATGGAGGGAGTCTGGAGGCTTCCTGTCAGAGCCAAAGGGATAGGCAAGAATGAAGGGGAAGGGGAACACGGCATGCCGGCAGGGGAACTGTGAGATCGAACTCTGAGAGTAGCCCACCAAGCACACCCTAACTGGCCAACAGAGGAGCTAGATTTTGCCTGAGTTGACCATGGAGAGTCATGGAGGACTTCAGAGCGAGGTAATGGTGGGGTCCAAAGTCAGATCTGGGGAGAAGAACTTGGTGGCAGCTGCAGAGGAGATGGTGCTGGGCAGTGATAGAGGAGTCAGTGTGGATGGGAGCCTGGAACCTCCCCTAACCAGGCTGAGCCTGCTGGATGAGACCCACTCAAGAGGTGGGGGCTGCCGGGGATGGAGGCAGGTGGGCTTGAGCCCTGGGATTTCCTGCCCTGGAGTGAGAGACCTTCCAATCAGGCAGGGATGCCTGGAGGGGCCTGGGCTCAAGCCCAGCCCCCCACTCCAGCCAGGCCGCAGCCCAGTCTCTGGGGCCATCACTTAGCAAAGGAGTTCATCTGAGGGTGGAGAGTTGCAAGTGTCTCTCCCTGGTCTGAGGCTTTGGAGTTAGCCAAGCTGGGTGAGGCAGGGGACATAGGCAGGACAGCCGATGACGGGCAAGTGACATAGGCAGACTCAAAAGGGCAAACAGGAAGGGGTCTCAGCCCTCCCCAAAGATGCCATGGAGCATCCCAGGCCCCTGGTAGAGCCTACAACTCCCAGGGAATTTGCT
Organism: Avahi laniger; assembly: GCA_963575035.1. NCBI lineage: Eukaryota > Metazoa > Chordata > Mammalia > Primates > Indriidae > Avahi > Avahi laniger. The sequence continues at coordinate 37,506 of CAUYSK010127881.1, forward strand.
TTGAGCAGAGTTGGGCGGGCGCCTCAGAATTTTGGCCAAGGGCCTGGGCCCAGGCATTCCTGCCCCACCTTTCCTGCTGCTGCTGCTTTGCAAGGGTGAGGCTGCTGGAGGGAGAGGCAGGAAGGAGAAGCCACTGGACGCCCAGCTGCAGCCATCTTCTCTCTCTGCTGGCCCCTGCAGCAGCCCCAGCCCCCCGGGACACAGGGACTCCAGGTCACCTCAGGCAGACCAGGAGAGAACAGCAAAGGGATTAAGGGTGCAGAAAGTGTGGTCTGGGCCTACCTAACTGTCACCCATGTCTCCAGAAACTAACTGATAGAATGGAAAGACCCTTTGGGGTGACATTTCCACTGTCAGCTGGAAGTCAGCTGGAGTCTGAGCTGGAGGTGAGGACACGCAGGGTTGGTTGGGTGGGTGGGGAGGAGGGTGAGGCCAGGATAGGAGGTGCAGACTAGGAACCACATCAGGGCAAATTAAAAAGATACTGCAGCCAATAACCCACTGCTGGGAGGCCTTGAACACCAGGAGCCCCACACTCACCTGGGGACCAGGCAGCCCTACCCCAGCCAGAGCCAAACCCCAGAGAGGGAGCGCTCTGCCCTGGAGAGAGTCTCAGGCTTCTTCCCACTCTCCCTCCCTGTCCAGTGTGTCCCCAGGACCCATGGCCCACACCTCAGCTGCTTCCCCAGGAGAGGCTTCTGACTCCCTACCTGGTTGTTCAGCCCTGGTCATGCCCCAGCTTACCCACAGCCCTGTTCCTCTCCGGGCCTCAGTCACCCTGCTATGAAATGGGGGTACCACCAGATCAGAGCTTTTCAAACTATTTTAGTTGTTCCTCTAAAGGACAAACTGACGGAGGGGAGCTTCTCTGGGTGTGGGGACCTCAGACTCCTCCATCTCCAAAAGCAGCCTGGGACCACTGGGAGTTAGTTGCAAACACTAACTCTGGGGGCCTTTCCACATTCGTGTCCCCAAAGGGATCTCTAAGCCTGGTAACCTGAGTCACTTTGCTCAGAGGAAAGGGCAGAAGTTAAGCATGGCTGCTGAGGCTGTGGGTGGGGGAAGGCTGCAGCTGGGGCAGGTAGTCTGGTCTGGTGGCCCCTGGGGGCCCTGCTCCCAGGCTGGGGAGTTTTGGGCTTCATGCTGGAAGTGATAAGGAGAGCGTAAATGCAGGGGTGAGGCCAGGCATGAAAGTGCATGAGTGTGCAAGAGTGTGCACGTTTGCAGGGAAGGAGGAGGACATGCTGAACCTTATAGAACACTCCCCTCCCTGACTCCAGTCCCACCCCCATTCCACTCGCCCCGGGTCAGGGGCATGGCTTCCTCACCCTCTCCCTCCCTCCAATTCAAAGCCTCCTTAGTGGGGAAACTGAGGACAGAGGAGGATGGGCGGGCCCAGAGACACTATCTGTAGAGCATGTATAAGGCTCAGACCCAAGGCTCTGGCTCCCAGCCCCAGCAGGCTCACCTGAGCCAAGTGGCTCAGAGAGGCCCGGTGACTCACCTGAGGTTCCTGGCAGGGCCCAGCCCCATAGCTGTCCCCAGGCAGCCCTGATACTCACCAAGGGGTAGAGCAGGGTGAGGACAGAACTGGCCAGTCCCAGCGTGCCCAGGTGAATCAGCTACTGTCCCTGTGGTGATCTAACCAGTAGCCAGACCCACTCTTTCCTCTGCATTCCTAGCCTCTGTTCACACTAAGTCCCTCCCAGGCAGGGTCACTGGGGCCTCCCCTGCCCTCTCCCAGGCCTGGCCCCTCAGGCCCCTCAGCCGCACCCTGTCATGGCACTCACTCTGGTATTTCCTGGTCTGGACAGGCAAGGAAGTTCTGTTTGCTCGGAGGCTTTTCCCTGGGCTGCCCTGGAGGCCCCTTAATCAACTGACATGTCCAGTGGTGGACAGTGGGGAGAGGGACTGCCCCAGGGAGGGGGAGCTGAACTGCCGCACCTGACGCCTCAGTCTCCTCCTCCCCCAGCACCCTTCCTCTGCCCCTCCACGGCTCCAAGCTCCTTGCCCTAGGCGCCCCCAGCCCCAGCTTCCCTTCCTCTCCCTGCCCAGGCACATTCAGTCGCTGGAGTTTCCCAAACACTCGATCCTGGTGCAGTCACCAGGCATTTGCCTGTGCTGTTCCCATGCGGGCAACGCCAGCTTCCCAGCTTCCGCCCCAACCAGCCGGCGTCACCTCCTCCTGGCAGTCTCTCCTCCTGGGTGAGGCGCCGCGGCCCTGGCACCGCGGCTCAGGCCAGGCCCCTGAGCAGTGCGCTCGTGCCCGGGGTGCTGTCCCTGCGCTGCCCCTAAACCCAAGCCGGGTGACCACAGGGCAGAGCGGACGACGCAGGGAACCCCGCAGGGACGGAGGGGGTCTTCTGACAAACTCGGCAGCCCGGGTGTGAGTGCCACCAGGGACCGAGGAGTGGTGGAGGGATCGCGACCTGGCGGCCCGAGGGAGTGCGGCGCAAGAGCCCCCACCTGGACCAGGAGAGCGTGGAGCGCAGGGCCCCGCCCACAGACGTGCGACCTCCGTCGCGCCCTTACCTGTGCGGTGCGGGTTCCCAGCGCGGGGAGTGCCCGAGCGGCTCCTCGCTGGCCGCCGCCCCGCCCCCGCAGGCCCCTGCCCCCGCCCCGCCCCGCCCCTCCCGGTCCCGGGGCCCCGCCTCGGGGTGTTGCTCAGGGGCGGGGGGCCCAGGGGTCGGCCGGGGGAGGGGGCGGCGTGGAGTCCGTTTGCCCAGCTGCCCGAGGTCTCTCCCGGGTCTCCCTCCGGCGTCCTCGGGGCTCCGGAGGCTCCTGGGGCCCAGCGCGGGACGGAGACGGGGAAGGATGGGCTCAGCCCCTCTGCCCCACCCACACTCCCACGCCCACATCCCGGCTTGGTTCTCCCGCCTCGCTTCCCCTGCAGGCTCCGAGCACGGCGGGGCAGAGTCCCGGAGGCAGCCTCGGCTTCCTCGTCCTAGAGGATGCACGCCGGCACTGACGCTCTGCGGGCCTGGGGTGCAGCCCGGTGACCTGCCCGGTCCGCTCTGAATCACGGAGGCCGGCCCAAGCGGAGCGCTGTGTGGGTTCGTCAAACAGAGGGGTAAACTGAGGCGGCCCTGTAGCCCCCTGGGCTGGGCGTCCACAGTCCGCCGCTCCTGTCGGCATGACCTTGAGGAAGTCCCCCTGCTCCCATTCCTGGGTCTCCACATGGCCTGCAGAGCGTGAAGCCGGCCCACAGTCTTCTGCGCCAAGGCCTGTGACCTTGGCAAGGGTGGCCGAAGTTTAGTCCCAGACTGACCTTCCGGGAGGGGGAGGGACCGTAGTTCAAAGTGTAACAAAGAAGGCGGCTGTGTGCAGCCTGCAGCCTGGGCCAGCACCCATGGACTGACTAGCCTCACTGAGCGCTTCTACCCCTTCCCAGCTCAGAACACTGAGGGAAGAGGCCCCTGGTCCAGAGGCTGTGGAAGAGCAGAAAGGGTGGCCCAGCAGTCTGCACTCAGGTCTGAGGCAGTGGCAGGTAGCCCCTGTCCTGCCAGGCTGGAGAGAGAGCCCCAGCCCAGGTAATGGGGACCTGGAACCTGCCAACCTCAACCCCCTGCAACCTGGGTTGTCTCTTGCCAGGTGGGAGCTTGAGGTCTGTCCGTGCTGCCCCTAACCCCCAGGCTTGGAGGGTTTTCAGCCCTGCATCCGCTCCCCTGGGTGACCGCAGGCCCCCGGTGACCTCACCCTCTTGCCCCACATTGCTCTCCTCCCAGGTCCTCATCCTGAAGAACCTTCCCCCTCCCCTTCTCTGTCCCTCCCCAGACTGCCAAGGCCCCTTTGCTAGCTCTGGCCTCTCCCTTTCCAGCATTGCTTTCTTGCCCTCAGGGCTCCCATCCCCTAAAGGCCCTGCTCCTCTGGCCCCTGCCTGCCAGAGGAATTGCTGGGGGCGGGGAGTGAGGGGACTGCCTCCAAGGAGGCAGGACATGGTGTCAGCCCTGGCTCCTGAGGTCTCTCCTGAGGTCTCCCTCTGGCCCTCTGGGAGAGCCTCCCCACACCCTCCACCCTCAGGCTCTGGACAACGACCTCCCAGCCCCATCCACAGCCTTGATGGCCTGTCTACTGGGACACTTACAGACTCCATGAGTCTACAGCACAGCCAACCAGAGCCACTGGCCCAGCAGGTGGAATGGAACTGAGGCTTCAAGTTCTAAACAGGCCCCAAGGTCTTCCCTGTGGGGATCCTGTGTGCCTGTAGCGCAGTGGGAGATAGCAAGACATTCTGGAAAGAGGTGTGAGGTGTGCTGTCTTGCTCTTGACGTGTGAGCATGGGCAATGTGTGGCCTCTCTGTGCCTTAGTGCTCCTGCTGGTAGAATGGTCTTTCCTGCACCTCATTCACGGGGCTATGTGAGACTCTGGGAGGAGGGATGGTGGTTTGAGGGGCTCCTTCAAGAATGAGCAGAGTTTTAGTGGATCTGTGGGTCCCCAGCACGTGGGTGTGGGTAAGCAGGGGTCCCTGGGGCTTGGGAGGGAAGGCAAGGGCTAGAGAGTGGCCATGGCCTCAGGAAGCACGCATGGCCTCGCCACTGTGACAAACAGCAGCAGGCAGGGCAGGGCCCTGAGCAGGACACATCTGAGCTTGTGCTACGTGTCTCTGGCCAGCCCCTCTCCTCGCTGGGGCTCAGTTTCAGCATCTGCACATGTACTGAGGGGAGGCCGTGCTGCCTGGCTCCAGCAGGAAGGGAAGGGCTCCCTCTGCTTCCTCCCCAGAGCCCAGGCTTCCTCCCCAGAGCCCAGACTTCCTGTTCAGCCACATCTAGGGGAACTGGACGCTGACTGAGCCCTGGGCGGGGGACCAGTCTTCCCCGACTCACTGGGAGACCTCACAGGATGCCGAGCCCAGTTTTACTATCTGCCAAGTGGGGCAAGACTTGCTCAGCCTCTTTTTCAACTCATCTGTGGCTTGGGGCAAGGTAGGGCCTCTGCACCTGCCCTTAGTCTCCTGAAACACAGCTGAGGGCCCCCGCCCAGTCCCCCCACTATGTGTACACACCTGCCTGTACCACTCCCACACCCACTCCACACACACATAATCCCACAGTCAGGGAATGTGGCGGTGTGTACACACACCTGTGCCACATGGACTCATCTACTATGGGATTCTTTGGCAGGGCTTCCATGTTGCACAACTCTATTGGTGGCCCGTTCATGGGCACACATGTACAGATCATGTGCCCATCCACAGGGACACAGATTTACATACAGCTCCGGAGAACCCGCTCATCTATGTCAACGGTGCTTGTGCTTCTGGAGACACTGAGACTCGCACCTAGACACACACGAAGCCACATGCACAATGCACATGCATTCCATTTACGCCACTGCCTTAGCACACAAGCACATGCTCGTGCACAGAGCTATTTTGGGCAGGGCCTGGGGCCAACAAGGTCAGGGACAGCCAGTTCCCAGCAGGCCCCAGCCTGTCCAGCTCCCACCCCCACCTCAGGCTGAGTCCCTAATGCCCTGGATCCCAGCCTAGCTTTGTGACTGGCAGATCCCCACTCCTTACCCCCAGCTTTCCCAGAGCTCAACCTCGAGCTTCAGGGTTTCAGCCTCTAGGAGGGAGCTGTCCATGGGGTCCCCTGGCCACTGCTCACTGCCTTGCCCATAGCTTCCAATCCAGGGCCCCTGGAGGCTGGACTGGCCCTAGTCCCTACAGGAAACCCACAGGAGCTAAAAATAGTACAGGAGAAACAAACAGGGTTCTGCAGGCCTGCATTCATGCCACCATGCATGCAGGGGACACTATCTTCCAGGGAGCCAGGCTGGGGAGCTGGTGGATCCTGAGTTGCCCCACCACCGATCTGTACCTCCTTCACTGAGCTATGTGAGACTCTGGGAGGAGTGATGTGGCCAATTGAAGGTGAGGTGCAGGGGGATGTGGAGGCCTCCTAAGATGCAGAAACAGTACTGGACAGTGGGCAGTGCCCTGGGTTATAGGCAGAAGGCCGAGTTGGAAGCCCCAGTTCCTGTGTGACCTTAGGCAGTGCACAACCCCTCTCTGGACTTCAATTCTTCACATGTAAACGAGAGAGGAAGAGTCACACTAAATGCTGAAAAACTCGCAAAGATGGAAAAGACTTTAGTTTTCAGGATGTTCGTCTCAGCATGCTGTCTAGCATTAGAGAAGTGGAAACAACCCAAATGTTCGACAATAGGGCACTGATTGAACATCGTATTGTTAGGTTTTTATGCGATGTAATATTATTCAGTCTTTAACAACAATGACAACAATAATCATCATGACTAGCATTTAATGAAGGCTTGTAATGTGCAGGGGCATGATACTGTACTATATCTACTTGATAGATGAGGGATTGAAGCTCAGAGAGGTTAAGTACCCTGCCTGAGGCTTCACAGCCATCGGTACAATCATGTCCCAGAAGTCTTAGTGCAGTTTAAGCTTTAGTAACTTCACAAGTTATGAAGTATAAAGCTAAAAATTTATAAGGAACATAATTTGAAGTTTAATTATTTAAATTTTCTTGATGCCAATTTAGTTTTGTGAATTTTGAATGACTTTTAAATTCTTTTCAGTCAATGTTTGCCCTCTTCAGATGGCAAAAAAGAAATTTAAATGAACTTTCAAGTGGTGTTTCTTATAAATTTGTAGCTTTATACTTCTGAGGTTATTAAAGCTTAAAACTGCACTAAGACTTTCAGGACACCCTGTCATTTTAAGTCTGAGTCAGTTTGACTTCAAAGCCTGTGTGGTAACATTTGACATGGGGTAGGGGCTGGGAGGGGTGCATTGTTTTGGGTGAAAAGGTCTGGATACAAAGGCATATGAGAAATGATATATGGTGAGATCTCAGCTGTGTTTAAGAGTCTGCAAAGTAGAACCCACATAGAGCAGTGACCATCTCAGGGGACAATGGAGACATACCTATTTCCTTTCAGATTTCTTCACTAGGCTTGCCCTACCTCTTGATAGATGGAAAAGACAATGAACTTTACAGAAAACAATGCCCCCCTCTCCTGGGCTGAGCCGCAAGTGGGAGCCCTGTGAGCTGCAGAGGGCTGCTTGTCCCACTCAGGCAAGCCAGTGCCCCACATTCATGTCACCCTCACATCAGTCTGCTGGGAGTCCCACCTGCCCCATTCTATAGATGAGGGAACAAAGAGGGGGTAATGGTTTGTCCAGCGCTCATGGCAGGCTCATTAATCTCCACCCTGTCCAGCCTCTCTGACCCCATGTCCTGAGAGTGACCTCCCTGGCTGATCAGTGTGGCTTTGCCTAGCCTGGCCTATGACAGATGGCATGAGGAAGTGGGGAGTGGAGAGCTGCAGCAAGTGATTTGGACTCTGGTGGCATTTCTGTTTGCCTGGCCAGGGCATGCCTGGGAAGGACAGGGTGGCCCAGCCCACTCAGTCCCCAGACGTTGCCACCCATCATTGAGGGTCTCCTCAATGGGTCCCCTAGGCCAGCCATCCTTTGCCAGGTGCTCTCCCATTTTCCCGCCCGCCCTGTCATCTCCAGGCCCTGATGCTTGCAGGTGTCTGCAGCTGGCCCACTGCTCCCACTGCAGCCTGCCTTGGTCCTTGTCCATTTATGGCAGGAGCCCCACAAAACTCTTGACCCACAGGGTCCCCGGTTCTGAAAGCAGGCCTTGCCAAGGGGAACTAGGCCACCCCAGCCTAGGCAGGTCTCGACTGGTGCTCTCGGTGATGAGAGTGCAGGGGTCAAGCACTTGGGCTGCTTCTCCTAGCACTCAGGAGGCCAGAGACATGTAATAAAGCAAGGAAGGAAAGGAGAGAGGAGGGCAGGTAGACCAGAGGAGAGTCCTTCCCTCCAGGCCTCGTACTCCTATTCCCAAGTGTTCAGCTCCGCCCCCAAGTCTCCTCAGCTCCCCAGGACTTCTCTCCATCCCTGGGGTGTCAAGGCTCACCTTGGTGTCAGGACCAGAGTGCAGTGTGGGCCAATTTCAGTGTGAGGTTGGGGTCTTGGTTTAGATTGAGGCCAGAGTCAGGGCTCAGGCTAGGGCAGAAGTTGAGGTAGCCAGGGTCAGAAAATTGTCCTCCAGCCCTTCCAGGGGCAGCCCATCTTCTCCTGTGGGGCAGAAGATGCTGGCTCCTTCAGGAACCTTCTGTAGCATTGGCAGCTGGTGGCTCTGACCATACCATTCCCTGTTCCCCATCCCCCTCTCCAGCTCTGGTGTCCAGGGTGACCAGAGCCGCCTCTGGGCAGGAAGCCAGGCCAGAAAGCCCAGGACATCCCTGAGCGCCTGTCACCATGGCAACCTGCCCACTATGCCCCCCCCATACCCAAGTCCAGTACATTTCTCAAATTGAGCACGTCAGAGTGGGAAGGGCCTTCTAGATCAGCAGATTCCAGCCCCTCCCCTTGTCCCAGTTGGAGAAACTGAGGCCCCAGTGGGGAAGGGAGGGGGACCTGCTGATTAAGGACCGGATCCCAACCTGTCTTCCCTCCCAACCTCCCCCACCTCAGTGTCCCTGGGATGGGGGATGGGGTGGCTGGAGTCTGATCTCCCAGGAGGGGGCGGGCCCTCCACCCACAGAGATGGGGGCGGGCGGCACAGCAACCTGACACCGATGATGAATAAATGATGCCCCCTCTCGCTGCTGGCGACCAGAGCTCTTCACCGCCACCGAGCCCTGGCTGGCCAGGGGGCTGGCCCGGCTGCCCAGCCCGCCCGTCCATCACTCGGCTCCCGCGAGCAGGCGCAGCGGACGGAAGATGGCAGGGCAGCGGCGAGGCGCGGGGCACCTCTGGGCGCTGGGCGGCGCCGCGCTGGGGGTCTACCTCGCTGGGGTCGCCGGGCAGCTGGTGGAGGTGAGGCGGCGCGGAGAGGGTAGGGGTGGCTGTCTCTTTCTGTCCAGGCAGACTGTTGGGGACGCGCCCTTCTGATCGGGAGCTGGCATTATCCCTTCCTCTTGCCCTAGGAGACCCAGTGTAGTGGGGTGATACAGCCTTGACTCAAGCGCTACCAGGCTGTGGGAAGACTCAGCCCCCACTCTTAGGGTCTGAGGGGAGAGCACAGCCCCTGATTTCTGGAACATTGGTCTGATGGGAGAAACTCACCCTGATCTTAGGGATTCCCAATCTGACTGGGGACACAGTCCTGCCCAGCCTGATGGGGACTTTCAGCCCCTATCCTCCACTCTTCGGTCCCATTGTGGAGGGCAAGGGGTGCACAGCCCTTGGTTTCCTTGACCTCTAGTTTGATGGGAGAGATCTAGACCCTGAACTTAGGGTCTTCTGAAGGAAACAGCCTCTGCTCCAGAGATCCTCCAGGGCTCCCTGTCTAATGGAGGAGACATGGCCTTGGGAAGGAGGTGAGGGCATTCCAGGTTGGAGGGTGGGGGCAGCAGGATGAGCAGACCCTTTACGGAGCAGCCATGTGGAGCATGGCTCCAGGAAGGGAAGGGCTGGCAGGGCAGGACCCAGGGACTGGGGTGGTGGGGGTCTGACTTGATTCTGGTGGTAACAGGGAGCTATAGAAGGTTTCTGAGCAGGGGTGAGTCATGATGAGTTCTGGTTTAGAAGAAGGAGCTTCTGAGAGATAGCCCAGAAAGAGGTGAAGAGGATGGCTGGGGTGGTGGGACAGGGCCTGGCTGGGGCCAGGAAGGGCTGGGAGGGGAGAGGTGGGGCATGTGCAGCCTCCCTGCCCCTTGCACCCCACTCCTGCTGAGCCTGGAAGGGGAGCCACAGAGGGAGAGGGCAGACCAGACATGGAATTCTGGAAGCTAGAAGGAGAAGGCCAGAGCCATGGCCAGGGCCAGGGTGAAGTGGGGGATGGAGCCTGCGCAGGCAGGGGCAGAGTGGAGGGAGCAGGAAACAGAAATGCAGGAGGCAACCACAAGCACCCAGGGAGACCCGAGGGGTAGGTGCTAGGGGACAGGGTGGGATAGGAAGGACAGAGCCCTAAACTGAAGGGTCTGAGGGGGACATAGGGACAGAGCTCTATACCCCAGTGTTGCCTCATGCTGCTGACCAGGGGGTGTGATCAGGATGCTGGACTGGAGTTAGGTGTCAGCTCCAGTGTCCCTGTAAGGGGAGCCAGGCTGGCTTGAGCCTCATGGGGTGTACTTGCACCCCTCACTGGCTGCCCTGAGGCCGCGGGTGCAGAAACTGAGCTGGCCTGGGTGCAGGCAGAAGGCTGAAGGTGGGGATCAAGTCAGTTCTGAGCCAAGGACTCTCCGTCCCCACTCCCAGGACCCCATCTCTCCTAGCTCACCGCATTTGGAGTCTGTCTGCCTGCCATCTGCCTACAGCCTGAGCAAGGCTCTAGCCCTTCAGGAAGCCTTAGAGACATGGGCAGGGCTGGGGTCCAGGTCACCACCCACCCCAACCCTGCAGGCATCACAATTACCCTCGGAAGGAGGTGGGAGCCTCCATGCTTCAGAGTTCCGGCCCCAGTAGGGCCCACCATGAGGAGATGGCTACTAGCTGCTACCATCCACCCAACACCCGTGTCAGGAACAGAGTGGGCCCCGCTCCACCCGCATCAAGCCTGGAGCCAGAATGTGTAAGGAAGTGAGCACTCAGCTGCCTTCGCTCAGAATCTGGGAACTTTACTCCGGCCCTCAGAGTCTTCAGGTCATACAGCCTAGCCAGCCAACACACCCCGATCTCAGGGATTCCCTTAGACTTCGGGAATTCTGCCACTGCCACGACCCTGATGCCATGGACATGTGCCTGACCACATGCACATGTGCTCCAACCACACTGTGCCCGACCCCACATGTGTTCCCCAACCCATTGTACATGTGTCTGACCCCACACATACATCCTGGGGCCGAAGCTGAGGACTGTGTCTTCTTGCTAATTTTCCCATCAGGTTGGGTACAAAGAGCTTCTGAGTGGTTCCTGGACCTACCCCACTCCAATTACAGACAGAGAAATTGAGGTCCAAAGGGAAGAAGGATGCCACCCTAGTTCACTCTGGTGAGGGGAAAAGAGCCTGGGAATTATCTACTAATGCCAGGCCCACAGATCCTGGGACAGGTAGCTGACCCTCTGAGTGTCTCCAATCCATGCCAAAGCATGGTGCTCATTAGAGGAAGAAGCACCTGGCTCATGATAGGTGCCCAGTCTATGAGTATGGACTGGGGAGGAAAATGGGTAGACGGTGGAGCTATAGGTGGCCTCTCTTTCCCAGAGAGCTAGAAGGGGCTCCTCATGCCTGTTCTTATTTGGTTAATTAGGGGACAATGTCTTGCACAGATGTCCCAGGGTCCTCTCTCCCTCTGAGCACTGACCCTGGTCCTTGCCTCTCAGCCAAACTTAGTGACAGAGATAGGATCATATCCCTCTCTGGTCACAGACAGGTCTTGCTCAGATTCCATGGGGCGAGGCCCTATTCCCCAGATATCCAGGACAGGGCCATATCCCCTCAGACCTGGGACAGTGCTGTGTCCCCTAGACACTCAGGGTAGGCCCATGTTCTCTAGACACCCAGAGCAGAGCCATGTCCCCTCAGACCTAGAGCAGCACCGTGTGCCCTAAACCCTGGGGCAGAGCCATGTCCTCTAGACACTGGGGCAGGGTCATGTTCCCTCAGTCCCCCAGGGCAGTGTAATGTCCTGCAGGGAAAGTGGGAGGTGGTTGGTTGTGGTCTGCTCAGGCTTGCTGCAACCACACTTACACATTTTGGCCTCCAGGTGCCGCTACTGCACTGCAGACAATTTACTTGTCTAGTCCTGTCCTGTGAGCACTCTGGTCTGGCCTCCCAGTAGGGGGTCCGGCCAGGTGGCAGAGCTATGGGCCCTGACTCCCAGCTTCACCCCCCAACCCCACTGGGGAGACAGCAGAGCGAAGCACCAGCGCAGCACAGACCTCACTTTGTCTCTGGCCTTGGTCCTGAGACCCCATCAGCCTGAGTGGGGCCCAGGACTGGAGTGGGAGGTGTCCAAAGGGACCTCGAACCTGGCTGGGACAGGCTGCCCACATTTGCTTCTCCAGGCCTTGGTTTCCCCAAGCATCAATCACCCTCCCACTTCAAGTCGCTGGCTCCGTGGTCTGGGGCTCTTCTCAGTTCTGCTCTAAATCTGGAACTTCCCAAGGTCTATGGTGTTGTCAACGAATGTCTAAGACAGCTTTTGGGAGACTCTGAAGTGTTTGGGCTGGGCCTCTCTCGGCCCGGTCCCAGCCTACTGGCCTCTGCTGGGCTCACTCCCTCTCTCCTGACCCACAGCCCAGCACGGCCCCGCCCAAGCCCAAGCCGCCCCCGCTGACCAAGGAGACGGTGGTATTCTGGGACATGCGCCTGTGGCACGTGGTGGGCATCTTTTCGCTCTTCGTGTTGTCCATCAGTGAGTAGCTGCTCCCTGCTCCCTCTGCCACCCCACAGTGGGAGCACAGCACCCCCAGCACCCCCCTGCCCCCACCAGCACCATCCCTGCAGGCTCAGAGCAGCAATTCCGGGCAGTGCAAGCAGGCCAGGTGCCCACAGCAGGCCTGCCATGGTTTCTGGCACCTCCTGATCCACACAAAGTCCCAAAGGAGGGCTGACAGGCCAGTGGTGACCCGAAGTATTCTGCTGGCCTCAGAGAGGCAGCCACATGGCAATTATGGTAATTACAGGGGCTCCACTGAACCAGGACAAGGACGGAGACGTGTCACTTTTCCCATGGCTGGCCTCCTGATGCCTTTCCTGCAGTTTGCTCAGATGAAAGTCCCCACACCCAGGGGCCCCAGCAAGGCCACCCTCCACCAGAAGCTCCCCAGACGCCCAGCAGATGTGGCTCCAAGGCTTCGATCCCAGGCTTCGATCCCTGCCTCGTAAGATACCATTTTCCCAGAATGACTCACACTTGCCTCAATTAAAAGCAGATCCACTCTTCTCCTGGGGTCTGGGAGCTTCTTGATGCCAAGTCGCAGCAGAAACAGGTTTGGCCTGCTCCCCTTCACCCTCCTCCTGGAATGGGGTCTGGAGTTGGGGAAGGGGGCAGAAAGGCACATGAAATGCGGCCAGGTGGGGGAGGCTGCCATGGCCCAAGGCAGGGTGTGACAGAGGTTCCCACAGGCACATGCAGGAATGCGGGGATGCGGGCAGTACAGGGAGAAGCAGTCCTCTCCCCTGCAAAGGTGACATAGAAGAGGGTCCTCTGAGCTGCAGACTGGAGGGAGGACCAGTGGGGTTTTGCCAGGTGGGAAGGCTGGAAAGGCATTCCAGGCAGAGGGGAAGGTGTGAGCAGAGGCTGAGAGGAAGCACGGCCTCCACACAGCCTCAGACGAGCCCTGCTGGACATTTACCGAGTGCACCCTGGGTGGGGAGGCTAAAGCTACACTGATGTTCTAGCTGGAGCTGTCACAGGATGAGGTCCCTGGAGGGCTGGGTGGCCCACAGAGGGCCCATCCAGATGTGAGGGGCTCGAAGGAAGACATCACATCTGATTTGCATGTGCTTCTCCTGGCACTAGAAGTGCCCTCCCAAGAGAATATATCCGCCCTGCACACCCTGCCCCCCATCTGAGCAAGAGGCTGTCTTTTGTTCCCAGCTAAGGCCGAGAACCAGTAGGGCATCTTAGTGGAGATTTGTCTTGTGTCTTGTGGGACCTCAAGACACACAACGGCCTCTCTCATGCTCTGCTTGGCTCCAGATGGTGGAGGTGCCTGGGGCCACACAAGAAAGTTGCACAGTGTCAGACCCAGAGGCACCTGGACATCAACCAGACAGACTGTCCTCTAACCCCATTTCCTAGAAAGGGTACAGGATAGTCCCACAGGCCCTGAGCAGCAGACAGCACTTGTTACCTTCTGTGGCACAGCACCAGGCAGTGGGGATAATGCAACCCTGTCTCTAGAGGAAGAAAAATCTTTCCTGCTTCCCAGTCTGCCTGGGCCTAGTAGTACAGCTGTTAGTCGACTATCACCCCTAGAATCCTCAGGGAAGGGGCTGGGGCTGGATGGGATACCTCTGGGGTTCTTGGGGACTTGTGTCCCAAGCCTATCCCTGGGCCCTGGGACTCCATCCAAAGCACTTTGTTTCTTCCCTTCTTTGAAGAAAAGCAATCAGGCCAGGCTGGGTGGGGCAGGCCTGGAGTGAGGGGCAGTGCTTGTGCCCTGCTCTGGCTGCCAACAGCTGCCCGATGAGCTCCCTGTGAAGTCTCAGCTTCCCAGGGCCTGGGACCCACCTGCATGGAGCCTGAGGGGGCATGGTCCCAAGGAGATGCCTAGTGAGGTAACTAGAACAGGTGGCCCAAGCTGGGAGGGTCAAGGTAGAGGACCAACGTTGGGTCTCAGGTGTGCACACAGGGATCCGGAGAAGCCCAGGACCCAGCTCTTTGGATAAGAAAGGCCTGCTGTCTGCTCAGGTCTACCCCAAGAGAGAGGTGTACAGTCGGACCTACTGCTGGGGCCCTCATGCAGCACCTCCCTCCCAGTGTGTGTTTGGATGCTGCTGGCTCCCCAGTCCATTCGTGCAGGAGTCCAGTCCTGTTCCAGCAGCAAGGGCCTGGAGGCCATCCCATTCACCCAGTCATTTTTCTTTCCTTTGGTGAATTTGAGTGAGACAAAGGGGGACCACTATATTTGGCTAAAGGGACACTGCCTTGGTTGCACAAAACGACCCCAGAGGTTGCTCCAGCCCAGGCTACATAGATCTGATGGAATCTTCCCCAAAATAGCCCTGGCTTGTCCTGCCTGGGCCCGCCTGCCCCCAGGAGTCTGCCAGGAAGTTATGTCTGGTCATCTGATTTATAATAGGAACCAGCTCCATCCCCTCCCCCCTGGGGCTAGGGCCAAGGTGGTCAGACTGTGGGGGCCTTAGAAAAATAAACTCAGTCCAGCCAGGTCCTGGAAGCCCTGACCTGCCCTGCCCATCACTGACAGGCCAGCTCCATGCCCCAGCCCAACTGGTGTGGGGGCAGCTGCTGGTAAACCACTCCTGGAATAACTCCGTCTGAGATGAACACACCACAGGTCTGTACCCTCTTGCCAGCTCCCTCCCCAGCCCAGAGGAGTCCAGGCTTGTCCTCTGGAGGCTGGGGAGGACACAGCTATGTCCTTTGAAGTCTGAGGCAGCTTTGGCCCTGCTCTCAGGAGCCTGGGAGGAAAAACTAGGTTACACTAGAAGCAATCCAGAAGCCTAGGTCGGATGGCAGGCAGGATGGCCTTTAGGGAGCTTGAATCACAATGCAGCCCTCTGCCTTACCCTCTGGCAACTCTGAAGCTAGTCAGAAAGACCCTCAGGATCAGGACTGGCTACATAATTTACAGAGCCCATGCGAAATCAAAGTACAAGGCTCCTTGTTCAAAACTTATTAAGAACTTTTAAGAACTTGACAGCAGAGCATTAAACCAGGCACGGGGCCCCGTGAACACAGGACCCTGTGCAACTGCATGAAGCCAGGCCTGCTCAGGAAAGCCACTGTAGCAGCCCCAGGGTCCCCATGGGTTTTGTCAAGATGCTGGGCCTCCTGCCAGTCTCTTGGGTGAGACGCTTACAGGTGGATGGAGGTAGGCCTAAAGTTTGGTTGCCATTCCTGGGGTGTCTGAGGCTGAGCCCCGGCCAAACCTGTCTTCCCTACAGTCATCACCCTGTGCTGTGTCTTCAACTGTCGTGTGCCACGGACCCGGAAGGAGATTGAAGCCCGGTACCTGCAGCGAAAGGCAGCCAAGATGTACACAGACAAGCTGGAGACTGTGCCACCCCTCAATGAGCTCACAGAAATCCCCGGAGGTGAGTAGGCCCTGGCTCCAGCACCAGCCACTGTCTGATCCTACCGAGCCAGCCAGGTCCTCAGTCCTCCTACCTGTAGTCTCTCTGCTCCTCCTATTCTCTCCTCCTCCCCTCCACTATGATGGAGTGACAGCAGGTTCAGGAGCGGGGGCCCGGCCCTGTCCCAGGAGACCAGAGCATAGAAACCGGTGAGAGTAGAGTGATGCAAGCAGACCAACGAGCCTATTCTCCAGCAGGAGAGGTCTGGAAGGAAGAAGGAAGTAAAGGGCAGAATGTGGAAGGTTCTGGGGCCCTCTCCCTCAAGACCGCTAAGCCCTAGGATCTTGCCTCACCACTGCCGCGTGCCTCTTTCTCCCATCTCACAGAGAATAAAAAGAAGAAGAAGGACAGCGTGGACACAGTGGCCATCAAGGTAGAGGAGGATGAGAAGAATGAGGCCAAGAAGAAGAAAGGAGAGAAATGAGGAGAGCATCCTGGAGGTGGCCACAGGGGCTGGTGGACCCTGGAGCTCGAGATCTGGCCAGTGTCCAGGCGTCCTGGACTCTGAGTTCATATGCAGACCACAGAGGCTGTGGGCAGAGGGGCAGGGGGAGGCCCATGGCCACATCCTCACGGCCCATCAGGTGCAGGACAAGATCACACTGGGTGTCTGGCCTCCCAGCCCGGACTCGGTTCATTTCACCCCATCCACATGGGCCCTTTCATCAGCAAAGCTGGTCTTGGGGCCCTGTCCCTCTGCAGATGCAGAGTGGTCTCACACTGCTCTCCCCACACAGACGTGCCTCCATCCCACCTTTCCTGCCGGGGCAGCAGGGGCTGGTAGTTATGGGATGTGGGCTTCCCTTCTGGCAGGGATGGCTGAACTGCATGGGTTGGGGTGTGAGGCCACACCCAGACTGGCCATGAGGAAGGAGAGAGGGTTGCTGGGGGAAGTTGTGGCAGCAAGAGGGACTCCAGCTAAGGCAGGTGGCAGCTCTGATGGTAAGGAGACTGCCCCAAGCCTGGCAGGAGTTCCAGCCCAAGGGAGTGAGCAGAGTTGGCCCTGGAAGCAGAAACACAGCCCTGCAAACACCAAGCTCAAGGCAATGGGACCCCCTCTTTTACACGTCCTGATGCAGCTGAGGCTGCTGGGAGGCCTGCATGAGGCCCAGGGGCTTGGGCTCCAGGCTGGGGGTAGAAGGGGTGGGCCAGAGGGAGCAGGGAAGAAAGCTGGGGCCTGGGCCCCCTCTTGGAAATCAGGGAATATCAGAGAAGCCAAGGGTGACCTCAGACTATTCTGGTGGCCCTTTCTATGCCCAGCTGTGGTGGGAGGTTTCATGGCCCCAAGGGATCAGGGCAGGGGGCACAACTGGCCTTCCACCAGCTGAAAATAACAGCACCCAGCTTCTTCGCAGCTTCCTCTTCTACCATTCCTCACTAGGGGCGCCTAAAAGCAGCATCTCTGACCAGAAGACAAAGGACCAAACACCACCTGGTGGAGGGGGGAAGCTACACAGAGGTGCTCCCAGATGGCACCAAACATCAGACTGAGGCCCGCAGACCTGGGCCTGAAGACTAAGGAGACACCAGAGGTTTCCAAGCCAGGGAGCCTGCTGCAAAAACAACCCGTAGAGATTTGTAAATAAAGCCCAGTGCCTTCTCAGACCCAAGCGTAGAAAATCGCCTCCTGTGATGACCCCTTGGGGTGCTATGCCCCTAGAGCATTTATGTGGACAGTGGTGCAGTAGTCGGTGACAGGTGGCTCAGGCCAGGCTGAGGTTCCCTCCCTGATTCTTTTCTACCTGAGTTAGGATGAGATAGAGGAGAAATGGTGGCCAAGAGGCTGAGGGGCAGCCGCAGCCCCCGGGGCCCACCAAGGCAGGCATGGCAGGGGGTAAGCTGTCTGCTCTCCAGGTGCTGGGATGACAAGGTCACTCTCAACGCTCCCTTACTTGGCCCCATGGCTCTCAACAGACCTTTGATTGTCTGAGCTCAGTGCTGGGGACAGAGAAGAGTCGGCCCTGCTCCTGACCTGGACCCGGATCATCACTACACAAGAAGGGGAGTGATGCGGGCTGATGTGAGGAAAGCGCGTGACATGGGATCTTAGGGGCAGTGGGAGGCAGAGATTGCAGAAAGCCCTGCCATGGAGGCTGAGTACTCTGCCACCAGATGGGAGCAGCCGGCTACCCTCTGCCCTAGGGGGTCCAGGCTATGGGCTTCCCATATCTAGGGTTGACAAAGGTCATTCTACCAGACAGGTCAGAAGCCTCTGTGTGGCCAGGCAGCAGGAGTCCAGAGGGGCAGGGACCACTCCAGGTCACAGAAAGTGGCAGTTGGGGAAGACTGGGGGAAGTCCAGGCCTGGGTTCCATCCGCCCCCCCCTCTGACATGGGGCCTCCACCAGCCCTTTATCGGCAGGTACGGCTGCTGATGGCAGGGTTGTGTCTGATCCCAGGGGGCACCTGTCCCAGTCTCCAGGCAGGGGACAGGGTTAGAGGGTCAAAGTTCACTATGGTTCTTTGGGGCAATGAAAGGGTATATTCTAGCCTCTGGTCAGAAGGCAGCCAAAGTCAGGGAGAGCCTGACTCCCACCAAAGTACCACAGAAAGAACACACTCACCTTCCATCCCAGACAGAGCTGCACCCTTATCCCAGCCTCAAGCTGTTTCCTGGCAGCTCCAGCTTTGGCCTGGGCCCTCCATCATCTGACCCCTCCATCATCTGACCCCTTCACACTTCATCCACCTGCTACAGGAGCCGCCCCGAACCTTTGGATGGAGGCAGATCCTGGGGACTTTGCACTTTTCAGTATAAACTGCCCAGAATTCCCCACTCCACCCCCTCGTTCACCTGTCTACCACTAAAGCAGGCCCAGAAAGTGAGGGGTCTCCAAGGCCCAGGAAAAAGGAGGCACAGGAAAGAGAAGTGTTTAATTGAGCACCTGGTCTCTGCCCTGCCTTGCAGGGCTATGAGAGCTGCACCTGCAGTATCCTGAGCACAAGGGCAAGGGGACCTGGGTGAGGGAGGACACACCAGGGAAGGGGCGCAGAGTGTCAGAGAGCAGCAAGGAGGCTGAGCGGCAGTAGTAGCACCAGGAGCAGGGCCCTGGATGGGGCCAGCATGCCCAGGGGCTGCCCGTTGAGACGGTCCCAGATCCAGCGTTGATAGGAGGAGACGTACAGGTAGATGGGCGGGGCCTGGCTCTTCTTGCAGCCTGCGCCCCAGCTGACCATTCCCACCAGGTACCACGTGCCCTCCGTGGAGCAGACCAAAGGCTCCCCAGATACCTCCTGTGGGGAAGGGGGAGTAAAACGGGTCAGGGAGGCCAGGCGAGGCCTGAGGAAGGTGTGACCCAGAAAGGGACAAGCAGGCTGCCCTCACACAGGTCCTCCACAGCTCCCCCCCGCAGTGTTGACACAGGTGAGAGGCGCTCTGGGCTCAGATCTTTCTCAAAGGGCTTCATCTCCCCTTTTTAGCACACACCCTCCATCTGTCCCCACCCCCCATACCTCCAAACTGCATGCCCACTCCTGACCCCTGCCTCTCTCGTCCCATCCTCTACCCCATGCCCCTCGCCCATCTCCGACGGTCCCCTCCCCCCATTCCCTGCCCCACCCTGCACCCCTCAGGTCTCTCTCCATGCCCCTCCCCACCCTGGCCAGGTGCCCTCAGAGGTGAGTGAGCCGGGAGGTGTGCTTACATAGCAGAACTCTTCCCTGCTGACATCCTTTGCACAAATCATCTTGGAGGTGATGATCTGAACCAGGGAAGGGATTTTGGAGAACCTGTGGTAGAAGTCGTCACACTCCTTGCTGTTCAGGATGGTGACTTCCTTCTCCTGAATGGTCCGGAATTGGGGCCACATGCCTGTGGGACAGTGCCCCCCCGTTCAGGTGCCACCAGCCTCGTCCCCATCCTCTCTCCGCTCTCCCCCACTTCCTAAGCCTCCTCTACTTGCCACGCAGTGGCCATGGAGATCTCTCCTGGCACACGCCCCCATTCTAGCTGGAACCTCTCAAGGGCCCTTGATACAGAGACCCCAGAGCAGGCTGCCCTCATGATCTGGCCTTGCTGGACCTGCTCTTGCTTTCTGCAGAGCCCAATCCACCGAGTCCTCTTAGCATCTCCTCTGTCCTCACCTCAGCATCTTGGCTTTGCCATTCCTTCCATCCCAAATGCCTGCCAAGCCTTTCAGTCTAAATACCTCCTGTTGGTCAAGCCCTCCCCCACTGAGCTTTCCCAGCCCCCTTCACAGATCCCAGGCACTGCTTCCTCTTCTCCCCTCCTCCACCAGTGTGTCTGTGTCCTTGGCCTGAGCTCCCAGCAGACAGGAGACTTCAGGCTGTTCCCAGCCGTTCCCCAGACAGGCCATGGCAGGGTCGACAAAGTCACCCCTACCTCCTCCCGTGTGAGCCAAAGCCGCTGTGGGTTGTTCTGGGGTAAGAAGGTTCCCACAGGGAAGGGCACCTCTCTTGTGGGTCAGGGGCTCCCTGACAGGAGTGGGCATTCCTAAGCTCCGTCAGGAAATGAACCACTGGATGGGCCTGAGAGAATATGTCTGCTCTTAGATCCTTGCTCCTAAATTGAGGTGACGAGGGACTGAGGCCCACTGAGGGGAGGAGGGAACCATGAGCAGACCCCAAGTGATTCCCGACCTCCAGGTGCAGACTGCCCCTAGCTGGCCATAAGGGGCCTTCTGGGAGCATTCTCCAGACACAGAACCCCGCTCCCCTCACTTCGTACACTCTGCTTTGAGTTGTGGATGCCCTGGGCTTGTGAGTGGACTGCAAGATATACTCTGTGCCCTGTCTGTCTTCAAGGGAGTTCTGTTTACATGCCCTGGCCGGGCTGAGGATTCGAGGGCAATCAGGGTCCTCCGAAGGCTGGATGGCTGTGATGTGTCCACTGCTGAGACCCTCAAGAGAAAGGAGACCTCAGAGATGAGAGCCCAAAAGGAAGGGCCCAGAGGCAGCGAGCTCCCTGGGGAAGGTGCTCAGAAGCCCCTGTTATGGTGGCACCCTGGCCTGCACCCAGGCCCTCTCTCACATCACCCACCCTGGTCTGGGGAGGCTCTGACTCACCATCAGCCTTGGGAAGTCCCCAGCCCGTCACAGTGCAGAGGGAATCGTCCTGTAGCACATAGTCCAAGCCAGGCAGGCAGATGGGCCAGACATAATTGTTGTACTGGAGCATCTGCTCGAGCTTGAGGAGGCCGATGTTGTTGTCCCGGCCAATCCAGGACCAGTACCGCCGCGCCCGGTACCTGCTGTTCACAATGACCTGGAGCACTGGGATGTCGGAGGTAGTCTGCGTCACCTGGTCAATCCACGGACTCCCCACCCTCACTGAATAGAAAACATCATGCCTAGGGGAACCATGAGGGAGCCTACAGTCAGCTCCAGGCGGCCCACCCCCGCGCCTCCAGCCCCTGCCTTCCTGCCCTCTGAGCAAATCCTGGCAGGCCCACCCCTGTTTCCAGCCCCCTGAGCCTACTCCTCACAACAGATGTGAACAGGGCCCTGCACTCTGTGGTCCTGTCCTCACTGCCCTTCATTTTATGGAGGAGGAAACTGAGACTCAGAGAAGCCCAGTGACCTTCTCAGGGATGCACAGCTAGGAGGCAGTAGAACTGGGATACGGACCCAGTTTGCTCTGGTTCCAAACGCTAGACTCTGCTGGGCCCCAAGAGGGGCAGAGGCCCTGCGGAGTCGGCCATGGCCTTGTTCTCTGACTGCCATCCCTGGCATTCCCCTTGAAGTCTGTGGCCCTTAGGCCTGGAACATGCTTCTCCACTGGTCAGCTCTCACAGCCAGTCCCCTGGCCCCAGAACATCAGCATAGCCATTCTTTGTCCCCACACCGACCAAACTCCCTTGTGAGCATCTATCTTCTCCCCTACCGAGCTGAGAGGAATGGTCCATCCCCTCTCTGACCCCAGTGCCCAGGCCAGGGCCTGGCTCAAAGGAGTGTCAAAGATTGTTGATTGAAAAAAGGAGGGAATGAGGAAGTGGGACTAGAGCGGGTGTAATGAAAGCATCAGGATTTTGCTCCTGAGGAGAGGAGGCGAGAGGCCAGACAAATGGCTTCTGAGCCTCCATTCCCTATCTGTGGAACGAATGCACAAGACTGAGGGCCAGGTGAGGGGAGCACAGGGTGGGAACACTCAAAAGACTGGCCCCTGGCAAGGAATTCGTAAGACCCAGCCCCCACCTGCTTAGAGCCAGGGTGAGGTGGGGCTGGGATTGTGCGGTTCCAAGGAAGGCATAGCTGCTACAGCCGCTGACAGACCAGGTGGGCAGGGTGACCGGGCCTCTCCACCCACCCCACCTGGGCCCCAACTCACTGCATCAGGCAGTGGGCCACAGTCAGCACCCACTGGGAGGCAATGATGGTGCCTGCGCAGATATGTGTGCCATTGGCCCGCACACTGACCATCCATGGCCACCGCCGAGCCACAGCCTCTGGGTACCTGAGAGTGGGGTCTGCCTCATAGGAGAAGCCACAGGCTGAGGAGGAAAGTGAGAGCTTGATAAGGGATGGGCCCTTCCCTGTACCCCCACCATCTCCACCTGACCTTCCACCTCTCCAGCCACTGGCCTGCACCCATCCAAGTGGTGCTCCTTTTCCACTTCTCACCACAGAATGATGCTGTCCACATATGGACTGGGGTCTCCAGCCTCAGGAGGGCCTCAGCACTGCCCAGGTATCTCCCTTCCTGTTCCCATAGCCCGGCCCAAAAGCATCCCCAGCTGACCAGCCCGGTGTACCACTGGCCCCTTTGTCCTGCCCAGCACGTCCTCAGCTCCAGCCAAACCCTTCACAAACTCATCTGTGTTTCCATCTGGTTCCATCCTCAACCCGTGCCCCCAGCTTCGGCTAAGGCAGATCCCCTCCCTCCACTGGGAACACCCTCCTGTGATTTAGTGAGAGAAAAATGGACAACCCAACAGAAAAATAGGCAATGTGTATGAACAGGCATATCTCAAGGAGGAACCCCCAGCAGCAAATGACCATAGAGTTGCCCAGCCCTGTCAGTCCTCAAGGAAATGCAAACTTGCATCATAATGAGGTTCTCCTCTGTACCACCTGCCTGCCAAAAACTAATGTCTCTGATCCTGAGTGCTGGTGAGGATTAGCATCCCAGAATCCACCACTGGTGGGAGTGTCAATTGCTGCAGCCACCTTGGGAAGCAGTTTTTTCAATTGAAGATGCACATATCCAACACCCCAGCAGTCCCGCTCCTAGTCCAAATGGATTAGTAGACGGTACAATCAACATAAGTGGGCCATGATACGAAAGAGAATGTTAGCAGGCACAGCACAGAGTACTGCTAGATCCTGTCTATGAGACTTTCTGTGGCAGTTAAATGGTATGCGGCGAGTCCCAGGATAAGTATTTCTTATGTGTGTCTCAGTTAAACATGCTTAAGCCACTGCTCAAGAGAACATCTTACACACAGACCCCGCAGACACCACAGGAAGGTTCACACAGCCCAGTCCTGAAAGCCGTGCTGGAGAGTCCCAAGGTCTCTGGCTGGGAGCCTGGGTCAGGGTCAGGCCGAGGCAGGCCTGGAGCAGAAGGAGAAGCCACCGGCCCCACAGCCAGCTCAGGGAGGCGGGGAAATGCTGCCCATCCAAAGCTCCTCTGACTTTCCTGCCTCCTACCTCGTCCCTGAAGGTCCATTCCTCCAGGGAGGACCAGGAACTGGCCCACAATAAGAGCTCAGTTAACACTAGTAGAAGGAAGGTGTCTTTTACCCCCACTCCCCTGCCCCTTCCTCTCCTGTCCCTTCTGCCTCTGGGATCAAAGGTCTTTAAGACTCCTCAGACATCTTTCTTTGCCCTATGGAGTCCATGGTACTCACAGGGGTGTACGACGGGCTCAGAAACAGAGGACTGCGTTGGGATGGTGGTCGTGGTCGGGGACTCCTGGGCAAGGCGAGGCAGGTCTGAGGGACAGCTGGCCTTGGGAGAGCAGAGGGCCCCGGGGTCGGCCGGGGCGGCTGCGGACAGAGCCCCTGGAGCTTGCTCTGAGCCTAAGCAACCTGCGGAAGGACACGAGCGGATGAGATGGGGCTGGCAAGGCTGAGTCGGGAAGTGGGGACACGAGGCTCACCAGCGGGCCGCAGCAACAGCAGCAGCAGCAGCAACAAAAGGGCGCGGGTGCGGATGGCGGCCGACATCCGTGGGCGCTGCCCGTGGGCCCGTCTCCCGCACCTGGGCTCCATCCCGCGGTAGCCGCGATTGCGCCCCTCCACCGCGCCCTGGTGCGCTTCCAGGACGGCGCCCCCCCTTGGCCGCACGCCGCGGCCTCTGGCGCGGGTGACTGAGGGCGCTCCCGGTGTCCAGCCTGCGCGGGCGCCCCCCAGGGGCCGTCCTCCACGGCGCTCCCAGTGTCCGCCCGCGAGGGCGCCCCTAGCGACCGGCCACTCTCTCGCCTCCCAAGCCCCAGTCTGGCCCGGCGGGCTGGCTCACCGCCATGTTTCGGGCTACGCCCGCCCTCCTTGGCCGCTCCTCCTCTACCTCCGCGGGGCCAAGCAGTTTTCTGGGGTCGCTCGACCTAACCTCAGCCAGTTCCTGGACCTCCCCACACCTCTGCCAGTTGCCCTGGACTGCTTCATGCTGTCACCCTCCATCTCATGTAGTGGAATGAAGACTAAACCCCCGAGACTCTCCAAGTGGCCCCATCTTCCCTCCAGCCTGGTAACGACAGTGGGACTTTGCCCCAGCACTGAAATTAAGCAGATTAACGTGTTTTAAGTAATGATTTGTAAAGACTGTATCATTTTAAGGTATTATGTGCCCCCCACCTCCATTCAGCAAATGTCCTTGCTTCACCTATCCGTCTGTGTACTGCTTAGGAAAGATGGCATCGGCGAAGGGATCGTCCACGGAGAAAGAGTGATGGTTACCACTAAGCCGTTGTGGGAGCAGGAGGTCACTTTGCATGTTAGCATATTGGTGGTTCAATGCCACAGATAGATAATACATTTAAAAAGTAGTCCAGGCCGGGCGTGGTGGCTCACGCCTGTAATCCTAGCACTCTGGGAGGCCAAGGCGGGCGGATTGTTTGAGCTCAGGAGTTCGAGACCAGCCTGAGCAAGAGCGAGACCCCGTCTCTACTAAAAATAGAAAGAAATTAATCGGACAACTAAAAA
>CAUYSK010127882.1:0-16351 GCA_963575035.1 Avahi laniger
GGCTGAAGAGCCCTGAATTAGCCACATTGATCTGGGCAAGTGATGGATATGTCCCCTACTGAAGGGTAAAAGCCTCACATGGTGAAGAGCTTTATCTTCTATTTAAAAACTCTATGTACAAATCCATCAGGCTACTTGACAGGTAAATTAAGCAGGGTTGCAGCTTCCAAGGAGGACGACTCATATTCCAACCAGGCAGCAACAGATCAGGCCAGTTCCCTCCACCGGACTTCCCCTTCAGGAGCTTAACTGGCTCTAAAACCAGCCTCAGAATTTATGCCTCTCGGTCTTCCTTGCCATCCAAGCCAAAGTCACCGAGAGCCACCCACACCGGCTGCTGCTTCTCCTGGAGGTGAAGGCTGTTCCCAGAACCGGCAGGCTTTTCTTCAGGCACAACCCACCCAAAGTGTAATTCATTCATTCCCAGTGCTTGGGGCAAGTTTGGCGCTTACAAAGCACCGCTGGGTCACTGGCAGACCATGGCAGCAAAGTAAGTGGATTCCTTTTGGGGACAGAGAGACCCAATGCTTTCCACTCACTTTCACTATAATTGGAGTGGAAAACATAACTTCGGCCAAGGGGGGTGCAGGGGGGAGGGGGAAGAGTAACTACAGAGGTCACCTTCCTGAAGAAAGATACTCTGTAGGCTGCAGGGAGGACTTTAGTAAACAAATTATATCTCAGATATTTATTAAGCACGTAGTGGATTAAGGTGCCTGAGACACAACGGTGAATAATATACTTGTGGCCTTGTCCACAAGGAATACAATCTTCATACTCCATGTATGCATTTTTAATGTGCCAATATATAATTAGCTTGCTAAGTAAAGGCAATGTCCTGGTCACTGCAGAGAAATAAATATGAATAACTTAGATTTTTCCTGGGCGTCCGCCCTTCATCATGGCTCTGGCTTCTCTGATGCTTTTCAGGGGCCTAGCCCCAAACTCAACAGCATGGTCTGCTGTAAGCCCTGCACGGCGCTGTCTGTTATTTATTATTGGGCTGATTTCACAGGAGAGGGGATTGATGCTCAGTGTGGTTCCTTCTTTCCTTCAACTGACATTGAGTGTCAACTATGTGCCAGACATTGTTCTGGGGTCTTGTCCTACAGGTCTGGGGGGTCTCCAAAGTCTCCCAACCACCAGGCTGTGCCTCTGTTCACGTAACCTCCTCCTGGAAAGTCTGCCTCACCTCTCACTGCATGTGTAGGTTGATCCTGGGCCACGATTAGGAGCTCTGAAGGAAATTAACAGATCCTGACTCACCATTAAATTGAACACAGCTTCTATGGGTGGCGAATTCTATTATGGCTTTGGATTCCCATTTGAGGAACAAGATTTTGCCTAGACTCCTCTGGGCCCTCGCTTTGTTCTGTGGACCTGATAGGCGATTGTGGTAAGCCACTTGATGCTCTGGTGGTGCTTACACTGAACCGCTGTCGAGCTCTTGGCAATTCTCACAGGGGCTTGATTGCTGCCCTCTTACCCCTCAGTTCCATACTGGGATCTATCTAATCTTCCCCTGTCCCAGACCTGCTCACAGCAGGATCCTGCGTGAGATTCCCTGAGATCCCTGGTTATCCACTAAATGTACAGAAACCTAGGAGTGATCCCTCTCCTTCACCCCACATACAGCACTCCAGAAACTACTGTTTAGTTCATCCTCAAAATGGCCCCACACCTCTCCATTCTCTTTATGTCCTGGCACAAGATGCTGTCATTGCTTCCTGGGCTATCAAGGTGGCCCCAGAGGACTGCCGCAGCTGCAGTCACTCGGGCTCCCATCCAAATTGTTCCCCACCTGCAGCGAGAGCGGCCTTGTCCAAACACAGATCCCACAACTCTCCTCCTCCTCGCCACCACCCACCGTGGTTAAACCTCTTTACTAGCTTTCTATTCTCCTTACGATAAAACAAAACTCCTTAACTTTTTTTATTCCTTTAGTCACTCTACCTTTTTAGTGTTGCTGCAGCTGTTTTATTTTTTAACAAACAATTATGGAATACTTTTAGATTTATAGAAAAGTTTGCAAATATATAACAGTACAGATGATTCCTGGACACCCTTTGCCCAGTTTCCCTTCATGTTAGCATTTTACATTACTGCGGTGCATTTGTCAAAAGTAACAAATTAGCATCGACACATGAGTAGTAACTAAACTCCAGACTTCATTGGGATTTCACCAGTTTCCTCACTAATGTCCTTTTTTGTCATTGTTGTTTGGTGCCAAGATCCACAATGAAGTCAACCTAATTTGGTTTTTGATTAAGGGGACTATTGAATTTAAAATCCAGTTTGGGATACTTTTGAGAAGCGGGGTACTATTGATAATGGCCATGGACAGCAGATGGAGCCTGGGATTGCCCCACGTCACTGGATCTATAATCGCCAGGAGGATGATGCTCTTCTACCTTGAACTCCACCTCACACACTCAGTATTCACAACACGTCAGCCTCTGCCACTCCTGCAACTTGTTTCCTCTTTCCATATTGCTCCTCCTGTTCATCTTCACCTGGCCAATGGCTACAGATACTTCCTCATGCAAATCTGCCATGATCTCCCCAACTAGGTCAAATATCTGTTCTCACTTTTTCATAGCACTGCATACTTTTCCTTTCTAGCTTATCAACTGCAGTTGTGCTTATTTCTGTGAGATTATTTGATTGATATCTATTTTCCTTATTAGGAAGCTCCATGAGGGAAGGGCCAACATTTCATTTCTCCCTCCTTTGTCTCGTCTGTGCCAAGAACACAGAGTGGATCTTGATAACTCTTTGTTGAATAATTGAACGAATACTCCTCTTTGACACTACAGTGCCATTCAGCATGTGCCACATGATTCTCTGAATAGTATGCTCCATCTGCCTAGCTGGTATCCCCTCCTTCCAGGTCCTTCCCTAAGCACTTGTGTCATTCCAGTGTAAAAGTCTAGTTTCCAGGCTTTGTATATAATAGGCATTGGGCATACAGGTGTTTGATGAATGAATGTCTCTATTCATACACTTCTTTTTGCACCCTTAGTATTAGTCAGGACTCTTTCCAGTTGTAAGTGACAATCCCTATTCAAACTAAATTTATCAAAAACAACGTAGAAAGGGGAAACAGACTCACATAAATAGCAAATATGGGGCCGGCTGATTTCCATTCTGGTCTTGATCGAGGTACTTAGATGGGACCACCAGGTGGCTATCTCTTTCCCCCCACACCCAATTTGCTTGCCTTTGTGTTGACTCCATTCTCAGGCAGAGTTTTCTCCCACAGTGAAAATGACCAGTGGCCGTTTCAGGCTTATAAGGTCTTTAAAAGTCCAAACCCAGAACATGGTTATCTCCCATCCTGACATCGATACCTATTCCCCACAAAAGATTCTGATTTGGCCTTGCTTGGGTAACAGGCCCACCCATGAATTAATCCTTGTGGTTGGAGAAGTTTTAAGGTGGGGAACAAATATCTCTCTTTCATCCTCCTTCTTCCCTCTCATATTCTGTTGATGTTTCCAACTGGCAGAACCCAACCAGAGGCTGTTACCTGGGGGCCAGTATCCCAGGGCAGACAGCAAGGTGCACAGTGGTTGAGAGGATATGGAGGTGCAAATGGGAGCAGTCAAGGTGACATTTATATCTTCTCAGCAAGCCTATACATAGCTTATCAATGACATTTTGTATATTGCATTTCTCTCTTTTTCCTTTTATTGACATGTATATTTGTCGTATAGCATCATTATCAAGTAAAACCCATTCATAAAATTATACAGATTAAAACAAAGACTTAACTTGTACAAGTTAGTATACTTTAGCACTATATAAAAATTGGTAAAATTAATAAAAATAGCCTATAAACAAATTAAAATTTTGGTAAAAAATGAAAATTGGATAAATGTTTCCTGCCACTTGTTCTTTACCTTTTCATAGGTTTGGTGTTCTCTGTTACTGTATACCCACCTAGCTATACTGTAGTGAATGGGAAAATCTGGTAAAGGTTATGATGGACCTTTGTAAACCCTTGGGCCAATGTGAAAGAAAAACACACCAAAAAACCCAAACCAAAACAAAGTCCCTTTAGTTATTAGTAAAGAAATTTAACTGTTAAAAATTTGATCAACGTGCTTGTTTATATTTATTTCATCATGCCTATTAAATTAATCCCAAATCAAGTAAACAGAGTTGTCAAGTGACTTTAAGAGAAAGAAGCTATTTTTTAAGAAGCCTATATTAAAAATGGATTTTTGAAACCCTGACAGCTTCTACACCCTGGTAGGCTGAGCCCTTGCTCGCCTCTGTTATGTCTGTAAGTCTGTGCCTGAGTCCAGCCTTGGAGGGGAGGAAGGGCCTTTCACTTTGGAGGTTTCTTCAAACTGAAAGATATCATGAAGCCCAGAATGAAAGTGGGAACCATGAGCTTGGGCATCGTGGAGTTTCGATTAACCAGAACACAATTCATCCTGATTGAGCATATGTAACCAACATAGGAAAGGGGGCTATTATTTTTAACAATAATGGAGGAAACAAGAATGCTTTCTGTTTAACTCTTAACTTCTAGAACACTTGAATCATCCAGTTCCTACATTCCATGAGCATTTTGATTAAAAGACAACTCCTTGCGCGTGTTTTATTCTTTTCATGTGTCAGAGCGAGTGCCATGGTTTCCACTTCCTGAGCATTCTATAAAGGTAAGGTTGTTACAAGCATATAGGTATGAGTATACCATAGAGATTGTTCCCTCTGAGTTCTATTGTAATTCATAATAATTCTTAGTTTTTTGCTTAGTTGTTTTTGTTTGTTTTCCGCACTTAACCATACATTTGTGATTTCTTACCGATTATACCTCTTATACTCAGCACAGAGCATGACACGGAGTGGAAGCTCAATAGTTATGTGTTTGAATGGATGGATATCTTATCCACAGGGAAACGGGCAGTCAGCTTGGCAGGCTGGTGCAAAAGGGCAGTCAGCTTGGCAGGCTGGTGCACACACACAAGGGAGAGTGATTGTTAAGCTTATTTGAGTGTCTGCCCTAACTCAGTCTGGAAAGCAACTGGGCTCTCTTGATTACTGACGTGCTTTCTTCATTATCATAGACAATGGATGTTCCTGTGAAACGTGGCTTGTGAAAAGAATACATATGTCAAGTTCTAAAATATGCAGTGCCACAAATCACCAGGATTGACGCATAGACAGAATCTATGTAAATGAATCACTGATCAAAGATAGACTTGTTAGGAAAGCAGACTTTCCATGACACCAGTCTATACATTTCTGAGGTTTTCACTGCATTATTCATTTATAGAAAGTGTTCATGGGTCTTGGCATTTACTTTTAGGAAAAATATATAATAAAGAGATAGCCTTTGGTGATATCTTTTCAAACATAGTCTTTTCTTAAGGGCAGGATTTAGAACATTTTGAGATAAGACAATTTGACATACATTATTTAAGCAAATTGGTTCTGGAATCAAACTGCTGAGTTTCAGATGCAGGTGCTTGCTTGTTATATAACCTCGCTAAGCCCCAGTTTTCTCAAGAATAAAATTGGGAGAATAATATGATAGCAGCATTTATCTGGGGTGTGGGGGTGTGTGTGTGTGTGTGTGTGAGAGAGAGAGAGCAAGTGAGAGCTGAGGTAATCTGTGTAAAAATACTTAGCATAGCACAGTGTTTGGCACATTACTTATACTCAATTAATGCATAATTATTTCGATTTAATTATATGAAATCCTTTCCTAACGTTTGCTAAAACAAATTTCTTTGTATGGACTTATTTCCCTTCTGCTTACAGTTTCTTTTTTCCCATTTCTTCCCTAATTTACCCCAAAGCACAACCATTACCTTCATTCTTTTAGGAACTGAAAGGCCACTGTCTCAGAAAACTGAAGACACAGCATGTCATGTGTGTGCTGGTGGTAGAGTGTAGGTGAGTGATCCATTTAGGTAATAATCCCATCTGATAAAATCATTGTCGTCTTCTAGATTAGTCGTCATTTTAGGAAGCACAGAATCTAGCACCCAGCAGGAATTGTATGTGCGATTGATTGATGGTGATATTGGCCATGATCCTTCAGCCAGCCCTGTGACCACTCCTCACTGTGTGACTATGCAGTGCCTTTCCTGGATTTGATGGTGTCTTTTTCCCCACCCTTTGTTGTGAGTTAGCCAAGCATCTTTCTTTGGACAAAAGAATATTAACAGATATGACTCTTTTTGTAGAAACTTGAAAAAACTCTTCCTTATTTGTGCTTCTCCTCTTGTCCCTCTACCCTCCCATGAGAACATGCCGGCCAGAGTGAAGACATGCGACGCGGAGCTGATTTAATCCAGCCAGAGCCAGCCTAGACCAGCCCATTCACAGCCGGCAGACCCCCAGCCACGTCAGTGAGCCAGGCTGGGACCAGGAGAATATGCAGCCTAGTCCAGTCTAAATCACCCAATGGAAGACTCCTGAGACAGATAAACACTCACTGTTTTAAAGCCACAGAGTGTTGGGACAGTTATTTGCTTGGCGTTATTATGGCAATATATAACCGATATTGAATATGAGCTGCATAGCCTCATGGAACTATCATGGAATCTCTCTAATGTATAACTGGGCATATGTGCTCATATCTAAATGGCTCTATTTTAGTTAGGCACTATCTTATCAACCTCATCCTTTTCTCCCCTATATTCCAAACACTATGGTTTTCTCAAAATTGTACTTACATTTCTGAGTAACATATTATCTCAGTCTTGGGCCTTTCATTGTGCTGCCTATAAAGGTTTCTTCCACTCCCAGTGAATTAAATTTATACTTGTTCCTTGGTTCTTATTTTAGGAATCATCTCCTTTAGAAAATGTACTTAGCTCCACTAAGAAAAGGTTGGGTGACTCTGCTCTGGGTGCCCATAACATTCTGGTTTCATTTTCCGGGTATGCATCATAGGTTGGTGTCATTGGCTGCTTTCTGGCTTTGCTTACTGGACTACATGTTTTTGGAGGGCCAAGGACATGTGCTTTGTATTTTGTGAACCATTGCATCTCTAGCACAAAGCTCAGTGTCTGGTGTACAATGCATACTCAACTAACAGACGTGAAAGACATGAATGTAGATGTTGAATTTATGGGCAAATAGGGAAAGGATGATATTATGAGGGCCCCAAGCCCTCTTTTATAAAGAGCCATTTCACAGTTTTGTATATTATTTTAGGCATTGAATGTACAGATTTTTAAAAAAAAACAAACAGGCAAAATGAAGGACCCGATCTTTTTGCAGTAAGGTTCTGTTTCTATGTTACCAGGAGAATTCATGGGGCAGCGACTTAGAAATTTATAATCCTCTGGTTATAGGATTACTTTTGGAATTAGCTAACCAGTGTGTTCTGCAGACTGGTGGAACACATGTTCGATGTCTACTCCGACTCACTTCTGCTATAGCAATTAGAATTCAGCTCCTTCAATCTTTCTTTTGTCTCCCACCCCCATACTTTTGTTTTCTAGAGAAGTCAGACCATCAAAATTAATTTTAACCCACTGGTTGGGTAAACCTTTCTCACTTTATAAATAAAGACAATAATTCCCAGAAGTTAGGATTGCCTGAGTTAGCCCAAATGGTAACACAAAAGGTAAAATTTACTTCTGGAAACTTGCAGTATCGTCAGTGCTTTTTTTCACTATGATGCACTCTCTCTGACCCTTTTCCTCACACATTCCATCGGGTTGTGCAGAATCTGCATGGCTGGAATGAATACAAGTTGAGGGGGAAGTTAAATCCGTCTAAACTTTAAAATGTAGGGGAGATTTAACATCCTTATGTCCTTTGGAACGCTATGGTGCATTCACGGTTCATGCAGTCAGCAAACTAAAGGTCGGGCTTCAGTTGGTATTCAGCATAGTGTGTCGTAACATTGACAGGCTATATTTATACAGTGGTGCTGAAAGATTAAAATAAATATATATCAATGTTGATCCTAACAAACGTATGCACTGCAGCTGATAGAGTTAACATCAGTTTTTGAGTTTATAATTGTTTACCCATATGTTGCAAATGGCAGTTTTTCCAAAATATAATAATTTGGCACTTCATTCTGTAGATTTTTTTTGGAGGACTAAAAAAATAACATGTTTAATATTAGTAGGCCTTGATTTCTAGACTGCATTAGCGAGGAGAAAAATAGGGGCCTGGCTTTCCATCAACTCTCCAACCAGTTTTATGAGAATTCCATCTCTCCCAGCCTTTCTGGCTGCAGCTCTTCCTCCTCCAAGCGCTAGGGAAATAAAGACTTTGTCCTCTCTGTGTTCTCACAGGGAAGCATGGCGTGGACCTAGGGTCTTTGGATCTCTAGGATAATTTATTTCACCTACCTAGAAATATGGTCTATGACCATATTTCTCTTGTCCTGGGAACTCCAGTTTCCTACCAACAGATTTCAATCCATATTTCACTTTTTGCTCACATCTCCAAATCTCACGAAATGGTTCCTACCCTTCTGTCAAAAAGAACTTCCATCATGAGAAAGGATTATCTCTCTCAGTATGGTGGATTTTTTTTTTTTGGTTCAACTCATATGATCCCGTCAATCCTAAAAAAGGTAGCCTTGTTCTATCTGGTTCAGAGCTGACTCAGATGAGGTCGTTGACAAAGGAGCACATCCAGCAACTCTATTCGGGGCAGCTCCCTGCATGCTGCTCCCCACGGCAGACACCCCGTGCCCCACAGGTGTGCACACATCCATCCTGTCTCCTCTGTGTCCCTGCCTCCCTGGGACCCTCCTGAGGAGCTGAAAGACAGCCTTCAGCTTCTCTTCTTTTCACTGAGTCTTCAATGGAGTGTTACTCTTTCCAAAACATAAAGGAATGCTTGCTTGCATCTGCTGAAGACACTGCCTGGGGCCCTGTCATTTGCACCAATTCAATACTTGGAAAATCCAAGAAAGGCATCTGAGGGTGAGAGCACCATGAGGAAAGGTAAAGAAAGTGCCTACTGCAATGGAGTACTGGGAGTATTCTTTCCAAGCAGCTGAGTGTATTTCATGCAAATTGTACCTCTGGTATCCTTCATCGACATCCAAGAGCTTCCGAGATTCTTCTTTAGTCTTCTTTCTGTACAGGTGATTTTTTTCCTCCCAGGTGAAGTGCCTACATTAACATTTTAATAATGTTACTAGAGACAATGCTTACATGATCACTAGATCTACATATATGATTGTGTGGAAGGGTCACATGGGCCAACATAAAGACAATATATCATTTAACAGGTTCCCTATCTTTAGACTTATCAAGAGATTGAAAGTTGCCATCTGGGGACTTACTCATGTTGTCTTCAACAATCTCTTCCTAGACTGCCTTTCCAGTCTAATATCCTACAAATTCTCCTTCTTTTCAACTCACTGTCTATACCCTGTTACTCCCAATATTCCATTGCAGTAGGCATTTTCTTTGCTTTGCCTTAGGGTGCTCCCACCCTGAAATGCCTTTCTTGGATTTTCCACGTATTGAATTAGTGCAAACGACAGGGCCCCGGGCAGTATCTTCGGGAGACACCAGCAGGCATTCCCTATGTCTCAACCAGAAGTCACTGTTTCATACTCTGTGCTCCACTACATGTTGCTGACATTAGTGAATTCATCAATCCCATCATTTGCTGTTATTTCTGTGGGGTTTATATGTATAAAATATATGTATGCACATTTAATATCATATGCTTGTATCATGTATATATGTAATATTAATGCTATCATGGATTCACACAGGACCTTAGAAGTAGGAGACTCTCAGTGGTTATTAAACAAGAGGATATTTTGTGGTGGGTAACTAGATAAATCATTTTATTGTGAACCAGTTTGTTTATTATTTTAATGAAGAAGCATTAAAATAGAGATGACTATTCTGTGAACAGCCAATTGCTGTTGACCATGATTCTGATAAAAGTAATCTATGTCTTCTAGAAGTTTAGATTCATTCTGAATTACCTAAATATCTTTTTAACAAAAGCATCCCATCTGGGCCCTCAAAGTACATAGGTAAGTGGAAACAGTAGACTCTTTATGATAAACTCCAAGGTGAATTCATAAATGTTCACAGGCAGTTTTTTCCCTCTTTCTAAATGTGCTGTACCAATTTGACCAAATATTTACACATTTGGTACTTTCAACATTTGTGTCATGTAGCACCACAACAGGAAAAAGAGGACAAGTGGATCACTGAACAGAAATTAGAATTTTTTATGCCATCAAGAACTATGGCTCCCTCTTTAATAATAGAAAAATAGTAAATAAATACATACATAAATACATATATACATACATACATACATTAAAAACAGAGATCAGGAAGACTCTGCCTAGGATGCGTATAATTTTTGTGCTTATGAGTTAGGCAGGAGGAAAATCACTGTTAGCCTCCTGACTTTCACATGCTGGACACAAAACCACAGACACTAACCAAGAAATCTAGGAAAGCACTGTCATCTGCAGAAGTTTCAGTCTCTCCTAGCTATTTGGCACCTCCTTGAGTCTTCTGTGCCCTCCATCAGTTGCTCCAGGACACATGTGCCAAAAAAGATAAAGGTCTTTAATTAGGAGAAGTAATGGAAAAATAATCCATAATGAGCATCTAGTGAATTGTTTCCATCACAATCTAAACTATGAAGAGATGAGAGTGCAGAACGGTGATATGTCATTATGGAATCCAAGTGGATTTAGTTGCATTGGTTATTGGTTTGTGAAAAATATTTGCTTATAAGCAATGACAGAATAAAGAAGTATAAATATTTATTTGGAGTTCAGAATCTTAGTTTTGGTTATTTAACCTACTTGAGTCTCAGCTATCCTAATCTAGAAAATGGGAGGATAATACCTACACCATAGAGTTCTTGTGAAATTGAGTAAAATAATATATAAAGTTCTTAGCATTGTGCTTGGGGCATAGTGCATTTTCAGCACATGTTATTAATAGTTCTCCTAACCATAATAGTAATATTTATTCAGCACTTATTATTGCAGGTGCTGTTCTAAAGATTTTGTATGGATTAGTTCATCTTCTTCTCTCAACAAACTCTACAGATCCTCCAAATGCTAAATGTAACACAAGAAGTTTAGTTTAAGCCCTGCTGGATGATTGCTATACTAATATATATTAAGTA
Source organism: Avahi laniger (assembly GCA_963575035.1). NCBI lineage: Eukaryota > Metazoa > Chordata > Mammalia > Primates > Indriidae > Avahi > Avahi laniger. Next base: position 11,113 of record CAUYSK010127882.1, read on the forward strand.
CTTTTTCATAATTTAGTATTCAAAGATTAGTTAATAGGGTCAAAGAATTTCTACTAATGTGGCTGGAATATATTACGTTCATTATTAGAAATGTTATGATAGCATAAGAATTTCTTCACAATTCCTTTACAATGCTAAAATCCCTTACATATATATCTCATTTGATCTTCAGAAGAGTTCTATTAAATAGAAAAAGTAGTCATTATTATCACTCTTTATATTTAAAGCAACCGAAACTCAGAAAGATTAAACAACACTGTCACATACTGAAAATGAAGAGCTTGGTCTCTGAGTTCTAGCATAATGTTTCAGGTCTTGTGTGGGTCCAAATCACAGCAGCTCACACCATTCATTCAATAATGAGTTTCATATGTAAGGTTTTAAAATATTAGCCATTCTTCAGACTCTAGAGAAGTACTGTTAGGGTATGCTAGGATACCTCACCATCGTGGGGATTCACAATTGAGTGGGACTAAATCTAGCCAAACAGGTTCAGAGTCTGCTCCTCCCTGCTCCCAAGAGCCATGTTCTCTTCCGTCTTGGACACACAATTAAACCACTTGTCCCAAACTCCCTTCCAGTTAGGTGCGGCCATGGGCATCCGTTGTAACCAGTGGGATGTGAATAGAATTGTTCTGTGCCATTTCTAATTCTTTTCCCCCTCCACTATCAGGGAGAAGAGAAATGGAAACATTTTGAAACTAAAAATATTTCATATATTTGTATAAACAAACATTCCTATGGATTGTGATTATGTTTTAAATATACTTGTATATAAGTGCTTTATGTATGAATATTATTGACCATTTGAACATACGTTGCAAATACTTTTCTTAGCTTGTTGCTTCTCTTCTGATCCATTAAGTAGTCTTATAATATAAAATATATTCTAAAAAATATTATTTTTAAAGAAATGAATATGTCCTTTGTTGAATCTTCCTTTAATATTATGAATAGAAATTCTTTCCCTGTTTAAGACTATAAACATGTAAATTTATATGTCATCCAGTTACTTTATACCTTCATTTTTATGGTTACATTTTTGATCCATTGGGAAGTTTATTGTGATAAGGAGTGAGGTAAGGATTAGCCTCATGCTTCCCCTGACATGGCTAGCCACTTGTATTATTACAACTTAATTAATAAGCCACTATTTTCTCCTTAATTCAAAATGCCTTTCATTATTTTTAGAATAACCATCCATTTGTTCTGTTTTACTATGACATGTTAGTAATCATCTTCTTCTTTCCTCTTTCTTAGTTTTAAATTTATTTTTAAATTTTAGAATATTATGGGGGTACAAACATTTTGGTTACATATATTGCCTTTGTGCCACCCAGTCCAGAGCTACAGGCTTGGCCATCCCCCAGACAGTGCGCTCCTCACACATTAGTTGTGAATTTACCCATCCCCCCCACCTGCTCGGCACCCGATGAATGTTACTACCATATGTGCACATAAGTGTCGATCAGTCAGTACTAATAAAAAAAATGCCTTTCGAAATAAATCAACTACATTTTTATGCAGTTAAATTTATCAATATTTTCCTTTATGGTTTCAATTCTGAAAGAAAACCATTTTCTTTTAATATAAATGTGTATCTTACTGTGTTTTTCATCAAGAATTATTTGTGATGAAAGGCATGAGATTGGAGCTAACCTTTTGCCAATATTTTACTCAGTTATTTCCAGCACCATTTATCTACTCTTTCCTCTTTCCTTACTGATTTCAAATGTCAACATTCTTGTACAATAGAGTTTGCTTCTGTTCTTTCTGTTTTGTCAATTTGTGTGTAGTAGCTACGCTTTTATAATTACCGTGGATTTAGAATATACTTTAATATCTGATTATGTATATCATAGATCACTGCCAAAGTCCCTGTCATTATATTCCTTTTCTCTAAATGCTCTTGGCTATTTTCATATTTAGTCTTCAGATAAAATTTCAGATCCTTTTGTCAATCTAACTATGTATAAGTATATAGGCAACAAAAGTAATATGCATTATTTTGACATAGAGACTGTAATGTCCTATAGGGTTTTCTGAGATATTATAGGGAAGTTCTTATAGAGAAATATAAACTTTCAATGGTAAATTACCTTTTTTTAGATAAATATTCAGTCTGAAGAAGAATTCGAGTCACTTAAGTTTTTATTTCTGGTATGTTCAGAGAGTTTTGAAAAAGAAAGTTATTTTCTAATTTTATATATCTCCTAAAGTTTCACTACTGTCACTACAAAATTGTTAATAAATATTTGTAGATGAATAAATGGATAACTCTCTGTAACTCTCTGTTACTAGTGGATGGATGAGTCTTTGAAGAGGGAATTAAAACCAGTCCCTCTTTAAGTCTATAGCAGTCAGGATCCTAGGAGAGTAGCACATTTAATCCAGCATAATAACAATATTTGTTTTCAAAGACTTTGTGCCTATATATCACAGAATAACACAGAATATTATTAACACTCAGTTTGCACGATAACAAAACCTTTCAACTTCCGTCCTCCCTTCCAGAGCACCCATTAGGAACTAGTCTTACAGTTCTCTTTGAGATCAGTAGTTCCTTTTGATGACACCAGTTTAAGTATTAATAGAAAAGAAAATAATGAGTGGGGGGTTTCATGTAACCCAAATAAAATCCAGGATACCACATGGTCCAATATTAGCAGTGTGTTGTTCTAAAAGAAACACTGTCTAATGATCAATATTATTGAAAATTAATTTCAACCTTCACTTATTTTTCAAAGAATATTGAAGTGTATTCAAGAAATAATCCCAAACAAAACTTCTTAAAATTGCTATTCCTTTGTTCATCTAGTCTCTAAAACCCAGAGACTTCTCTAGGGTTTCTTCACTATTCATAATTCTCATTCTCCATCAATAATTTTTTCACTGATATTTTTGCTTGCATAATGCCTGTCTCCTCTTTTCTTACTATTTTATTTTCATTCTTCATTCCTAGTCCCTTCTATGCTTTCAAGTTTGCATCACATGATTTTACAGTCAAACCATGTAGGACTCTTCTTTAGAGAGGAAAGCTCCAGCGTGGGAGGAAGGAGTGCAATGGGCAAATACGAGATTCTCTTTGACAAGTGGGATTGCTGGGGCTAAGATGGTTCAAGGCAGAGAATACTTCCATATTAACTAATTTTTTCCCTGTCACATTTGTACAGATTAATAGAATTCTGTTTAGGTCATATTAAATTGTGAAATTGGACCGGCATCTGTCAAAGCAAGAAAGCATTAGTAATTATTCTCATCTTTTATTTAAGGAAGCAATTGCACTTTTCTCGAGTACATCTCAGAAGTCAATAAGGCAAATAAAGATAGAAAGAGATATTAACAGCTATATCTTATTAACTGATTATCACATTCCATGCAGTGGGGTCAAGTGCTTTATATGCTAAAACAACAACCAACCTTTGTATCAGTATTCATTCTTATTCCATGTTTTCAAGGAGGAAACAATAATCAGAATTTTAATCAACTTTCCCCAAAACAGATAACTAGCAAATGATGAATTAGTCTTCCACTGCAGAATTTCTGACTCCATATTTACAATTTTCTAATAAACAGCAAAATTGCCAGAATGTTGTCAAATTAGGAAAATGGAACTGTAAAACAACTATTGTGAAATGTCCACAAAAAAGTAAGTGGAAAATACCTGTATGTACTCTTCCTAGTTACAGAGCAAATGTTCAATAGTTTTCTGTGAAATGAATAAACAAGTGAAATGACAAATTTTCTTAATCTTTAGTACTGTTAACTTATTTTGGTTCATTTTCTAGCTGATTTTGAGTTTATTTTGTCTTGCTGTATTTTATGAAGCATTGGAAACTCATTTAGATTATCTTTGCAGAGATGAGGGGGACATAATTATATGCAGTCTTGACAAATCATGTGAGTTAATAATAAATCAGAATATGTTTGTTGTTGTGTTCTTTCTAATTTTCATATTTCCTTGGAACCCTATGGAGAAGTATTGTGAGTGACATGAATCAAGAGGTATCCACTTAAGACACTTCCTCAGAATTTCTGAGAAAAGTCTACAGTATGTCAATCCCTGTTGGAATAGAAGCTCATGTTATTCATAATGACATATTTGGATACAATCAGATCAATATGTAAGTGATTTTGAATGTGATCCATTGTGTCCATATTTTCTTTCAAAGGTTCAGCAAAGTCCGTTTTCTCCAGAAACAGTCTAGTCGATATCTGTGACTTGCACAAGCCAGAAATGTGGCATTTAGGGAGCTGAGCGCCATGGAAGAATGGATTCTCATCTCGTTTGCACACTGCACAAAGATTAGCAATCATACTAAGGATGATGCTAGCATGAAAAATTCCTTCTCTCCATTGTAGGCTGGACTTGCTGTTCCATCAGTTCAATACAAATTATTTCTGAGCAATTCCCCCTGCAATTACCTGATTAGCAATCCCAATTTCTTCTCCATGTTCTGAAGACCTTGATTAAATGATATCCCCTCCTGATTACTTTATCAAGTCTAGCTACCATGGATTATTGACAGCTCTGTGTTAACTAACTGTCTTATTTCTTGGCACGCTGCCAGGCAAATGGGAGAGCAGCAATTTCTTGAGATGAGGAGAAGAGAAATAGCCATTGATACAGTCCTTACGGCTTTTGCAAACTGACGGACCATTAGCTGAACTTGAACTTGTTTTGGTGGTAGGTAGTGTGTTTGACATCCCTTTGGGATACTAAAGATTGGCAGCTGGATGGTAGAGGTGGTTGATAATCTGATACAAAATCTTATAACCTTACAGCTTGTATAATGTAAGTGTATTATGGGTTGTTCTAGAGGTTTGCCAGAGGGAGGAAATGAACTGCTTCAGCTTATTTTTCACAGAGTTCTAACTGCACAGATTGTCTAGAGCCACGAGGCTTACACTTGACTTCCTCGTTGAACTGAAATCATGTGTAAAGGCCGCTGAACACGCTGATTTTCATCAAACAGCCCTATACAGCAGAGATGGCTATCTCTTTCTATTCCTCACTCATAAACTCAGCGAGGCTTTGACTCATGCCCAAAGATGATTTAAACATATTCATAATTGTTCTTCCACCATGGCCTTTAAATATAGATTATTTCATTTTTAGTTTATTTTTGTTCCTTTTTAAAATATCAAGTCCTATTTCTCTTTTTTTCTCCATTTTCTTTTATTTCAGGATATTATGGGGGTACAGATGTTTAGGTTATGTATGTTGCCCTTACTCCCC
>CAUYSK010127884.1:0-21564 GCA_963575035.1 Avahi laniger
CCCAGCTACTCGGGAGGCTGAGGCAGTAGGATTGCTTGAGCCCAGGAGTCTGAGGTTGCTGTGAGCTAGGCTGACGCCACGGCACTCACTCTAGCCAGGGCAACAAAGTGAGACTCTGTCTCAAAAAAAAAAAAAAAAAAAGACCTCATGCCACCTCAGCTTGGTTCTTCAGACCTTGACTGTACCCTCATTGAAGATTCTTTAAATCTTTCAACTTTGGTCTTTTGCTATACTTGTTCCATAATACTCTAGAGCTTTTCGGATCCATTCTTGATATAGTAGTTGGGTTTAATGCTTTCCCCAGTCCTGAGCTCTGCCTTGGATTTGTAAACTGTCACGTATCGCTGAAAAATCTTAAAGATAGAACAGTTTATATTGTAACTTCTTCAAAACTCCAGTCAGATTCTTATTTCTTTCCATATTGTAGGGATAGTTGCCAAATAATGAGTTACTATCAATTTCAGAAGTAATTTAACAGAAGGAATAGATATAATTGACATCAGTGGCACAAAGAATCAAGCTCAAGGTTTTCTTTCTGCCTTTCCCAAATTCCAAATATCACAAACAGCTCACTATTTTCTAAATAGGGCGAGGACACTTTTCAAAATTGAAATTGTGATTATAACACCTGTGTGCTAAGCTCTGCACTGCATGAAATTTGAGATTGTTATTGCTAATGTTCAAAGCATAGAAAGTCTGAGTGGTGACTGTCTAGGATCAGCAAGTAGGCTCACCACAGTCAGTTCCTGGAGTGGAATTATTTGAAATTGGCAGGTGGTTTCTCTTTTTCCATAGATTTAATTCCCCCTTTCCTGACAGTGCATGTGTTTGGTGACCTCCACTGTTTATTTAGCTTCTGCATACATTCCTTAGGATTTGTTTTATGTGTGGTTTTTTGGTTGCTTATGTTTCTTGTTATGCTTGGCTACTATAGAAGGAGGAGTGGTGGTGGTCTGCTTTGGGTCGGCAGTCAAAACAAACGTGATACTCATTTTGAATATCTGGCTTTGAGTTTTCATATAAAAATATAAGCACCATTTACATAAGTATATTGCTTGAATTGAATTTATTTTCTATTCCCCGCTTGCCCCTAAAAGAAGTGCCAATAAACCCCAAAATTGTTTAAGAGGGAGTAACAGAAGGAAAGAAAAGTGAAGAGTGAGGATAAGCCACTAACTGCATAATCAAACCTGAATAAGGGAAACAAGTCCAAATGTGGTTTACTTCCCACGTAGTAATTTGGAACTATCTCACTGAGAGGAGTTAAAGCTCACACTCATTCCATCCTACTTCTCAACACCTTCCTTGTTTACAGGCTCTGCTAATCGGCAATCACATTCCATACTTCTCAATAGTTAGCACACATTGGGGTGTGAGGAGCATGGGAACAAGAAAACAGAAATAGAAAATTAGGAGAATCAGAAAGAATTTGTGATTAATACATATTTTCTTCTTATTAACATTGTCATTTTTAAAAAGTATTACTGGTAAGGTATCAGAAAGCATTAAGTTTTGGATGGGTCTGTTTCGGAGGGCCCTTCTTGGATCTCTCCATTCTTGGCTTTCAGAACATTTCCATCTCCTGGTATGGTTCACACACCCCTGTTTGTTTTCTGCCTCCCCTTTTTCTGCCCATTCATTAAATTCTACTTCTCCCCAAAGGCGTTGTCCTCAGCCTACAGGTGTTCTGCAATGCAGGGCATATACACGGATGATTTCATCCACCTTCATAGTTTCAGCTACTATGTATACATGCGTTAATAACCCAGACTTTTCTATTTCCAAGCTATCATCTCTACCGAAAGCTTCATGCTTATTTAATTACAGCTGTTTATTAGAATCTTCTCTTAATGGTCATAGTTACTTTAAATGGATCACCTATGAAACTTAACATTTTATAATTCTCCCAAAGTGTTTTTCCTCTGAAATCCTCTAAATTCTATATGGAAGCCTAAGGAGACATTTTTGATTGCTCAGATTCTCTAATGATTTCCAATGTCCATCCAATCCAAAATCAAATTCTGGTTCTACTGTATATATATAAAATGCAGTTGTTGTCATGTTATTCCCTGGCTTAAGAAAATCTTTGTTTACTGTCGCCTTCAGGATAAAATCCAAGCTGCTTAGAGTGACATCATATAATGGTTTAGTGCCAAGTTACTTACCCAGCCTAATGTTTTCATACTCTCCAGTTTATAGCTTAATCTCTAGCAATCCCGCTTGTAACTCCCCACACTACATACTGTTCCAGGCCATAGTGCCTGTTTTTGTTCATGCCATCCCCTACCTGGAATAACTCCATCTTATTCTAGTTAAATATCAAGCAATTCTTCCCAAGTAAGTTAAGTATTATTCTTCTTTGCTCCCACAAAAATACCATAAATGCATGTTATATTGTATCAAAATTACCTTTATATATATCTGTCCCCTGCAAAATATTGTGAGCTTTTTGAAAACACAGGATTATTCAACTTCCAGTTATCAATTAACACAATCTGATATAGAATAAATGTTCGATAAGTATTTCATTTATTTAACGAAAGAATGTAGTTAATGAAGACTAAATTCCTTGAAGATTGTTCTTTCTACTTTTGAATTTTACACATAAGAACTCCTAGTAAAGCTCTTATCTATTCCCAGTCTTCACTTAGCCTCTCTTTTTGCATCTAAAATGACTGTTTCTGTTTGCGGCTCCTCCCTGTGACCTGCGCCGCCCGTCCTATACCACTCTACCTGTGGGGCTGCCTAACCACAGATTCAAATGCCCCGAGAGAATCAGAGCTGTCCCTTCATCTTTGCTCTTCTATTGTTGATTTTATAGATGGAAGACATATGTGGGCGGGAGGGTATCAGTCAAGTTTTCTAAAGGAAAGAAGATCTCAATGACAGGATATACTATGTCATATACGTCATTGCACCCAAATATGTTAGATTAAAAGACTAAAACTTACCAACTGAAAAACAAGAAAGGAGAAAATTTCTTTTTTGATTCAGTGCTTTCTGGACTTTCTGAGCAGCTCATCCTTATTCTTGAATCTGTGGTTGCCTCAAAGCTGACTGCTGGCGACCTTCTCATAGTGGTAGGTTTTTAGAAAGATATATAGAAACTAAAGGAAAAAGTTTATGTTTTAGTTGAGATGCCTAGAATTGTAGGCTGGACTGTTCAACTATGACTGGAATGTTTAACTTCTATCTTTAACATAAGACATTACTCTCAACTTAATTTTGCAAATTGGCATGTTGATGAAATGGTGATTAATAAGGAAGTAGATGTTTTGTGCATTAGGAAGCAATAAATGTATAAAAAATACATAACTGGAATAACTAACTTTATTTTTTTGATTTGTCATAATATGTCAAAAGGAAATATTTAGATCTCTATTAATGTTATACAATATAAAAGATATTAAAATAATTTGAAATGAAAGTAATTGTGATGTGAAAAGTATTATGACCATTAGATATCTTTGATGCTTTAAGGCAACAAAATACTAAACTGCTTAAACTGTTTCTGTTTTAAAAGCAGATATTTAGAGTTTTGCTATCCTTATCACATCACACTTTTGATATTTCCAGCTTGTTCTTCATTAGAGAGTATGAATTTACTGTAGATAATCCTTAACTTCTAGGATTTTATAGCCAAAATGTAAAGAATTGCTATACAATGTTGAATATAGATACCACATGGTGAACTGCTTTACAAATGAAATAAATCTTTAGTGACTTTTTCATGTGAGAAACAACCAACAAAAACAAAATTGTCTCTTGGCTCTCTGCATGGCTCTGACTCTAACCTAATTTCAGAATGCTCTCCCCATCACTCTCTCAGCTCCAACTTGCCTAATAGTGTCTTATTTGTACCATAGGATCTTTGTTCAAGATCTCTTTTCTCCTTGGAATGTTTTTCCCCTGTTCCCCACTTCCCAAATGCACACAAACACACACCAGACTAGTTCCTATCCATCTTTCAGATTATAACTAAAGCACCCCTCTTTTCAGAACTTTTCCTTAGCCTTCTAAACCAAATGAAGTCCTCTTGTAAGGATCTATAATGGCACTTATCACTATTTCTGATTATACATTGTTTATGTGGTTATTTTATTAACATCTGTCTTTTCAGCATCTTATAAGATTTATGAGATCAGAGACTATTTTGGTCATTCATTGTATTCCCAACATCTGACCTCGTTCTTGGCATGTAGTAGATATTAGGTTTCTATTTATTGGATGGAAAAATGAATGAATGAATAAATCTGTTTGTTTTTCAGACTGCTGCCAGGGACTTCTTGTTAATGAATCAATCCAGTTGTGGCACTTTTTTCTCTTTCTATGGCTTTATATAGCCTATAGAATATTTTTTAATGATACATAATTCATCTTATCATCTTTTCCCAACAGACAAATTTAATTAGACTTCCAATTCTCCTCCTTACCATCCTCCTTCTCCCCATTTTTGTCTTTCCCTGGGGGCCAGGGGAGGGAAGGTCAATATTTCCCCTGTGTTCTTATATTTCCTAAAATACTCCTGAAGCTCCTATTCCAGTGCCTTTTGTATGTTCTTCTTTCACGCTGGTATGTCCTTATGTTTCCTTTTCTTAATTGCCAAAATTCCATCTTTTTCAAGGGTGATATTAAATATTTTTTAATTCCTTGAAGCTTTCCTTTGTCCCTATGCCCATATTGACCACTCACTCTTCTGCATTACTGTGTTTGTACCTGCTATGGCATTTCTCTTCTGCCTCATCTGTATTCTTCAATACATTTTAAGTATATTAAAGGCAGGGTCAATTTCTCATTCAGCAATGTATTTCTCACAATTTCATGAAGAGTATCTAATATGGCACTTTGGCTAATAAAATTAATAAATAATTTAAAATTTTGATCGCCATTTAGCATAAAAAGATTGTCTATCTTCATATGATGAGAGATTTTGTTTAGAGAATAGTGCATTTGTCTCTTCTTCAATCAAGTCCCAATTGATCTGTCCCCAGACTACCTTTCAGGAATCATTTCCCACCACAGCATCACATTTGGCATCAACTAATGAAACTGACATATACCATAATATCTCTGTGTCTTTGCTCATCTATTTTTTAAGTCTGGAATATACTCTCTTACTTTGTACTTTTTTGTTTATGAGAATTCTCACGCACTTATACTTCAAGATCCTGGTCAATGTTATCCTCTTCATGAAAAATTTCTTGATTGCCCCTTTTCATTTCTCATTAGAATTGATTACCAATTCTGCGGTGGTTCTAAAAAAGTTTGTTCCTTTCTTTAGGACTTATTGTATTCCATTTGAAGACTAGCTTATTGTACTCCTAAGCTCACGTGTTGCTCTAGCATAGCAAACAGGTTTGCTCATTTGTGCATTACCCAGTGATTACCCTGATGTTTGGGAAATGATTTTCTGAAAGAGTTAATGAGTAGCTAGGCTTACTAACACCTTTAGTCTTTATTTATTTATACTACATGCTTAGAGTGAAAAGATAGATGAAGCCCCTGAACTGACAAAAACAAGAAAGAACCTGACTAAAAAGTTCTTAGCGTATCCAATAAGATAGTAAATAACTTCATATGAAATATTTAATATCAGCTAAATTTATAAAAATGGTGAATCTTTACTGGCTTGTTTTACAAACTCTTTAAAGGAGGAGTTTAAAATAGTACCGCTACTCCATTCAAAGATTTATACTTGGACTTTAAAATTTTTTCTTCTTTTCAAATTTAATTTAGATAAGGTTTTCCTTTTTCTAATTTGCTACGCTCTAATATTTTCTCCTAAATTTAAAATGTTTCTAAGTTACTAGTGAAAACATGTATGTGTGTGTATGTAGGAAAAAATGTCATAAGTTTCCACAGGAATTTTTCCTTTCTTGGTACTAGCACAGTAGAAGAAAACAGAGAGGTCAATAAAGAAAATTCCCATTACTCTCTGCATATCATGCTAAGTGATTCATATGTATGATCACACTTCATCTTTATATCAACCACATTTTGTTGATGAGGCAACATAAGCTTGGATTAAGACATTAACTCTCCAAGTTTTATTTATGATTACTATACGTCAAAACAGAGATTTAAACCTAGCTTTATCCAATGTAGAATCTGAAGAGACTTACACTTAGGCTGTGACTGGACACTGATTGGCAAAAATAAATATTCAATTCCTGTCTTTAGGTTGAGTAGTCTAAATATAGCCCCCAGTACATGATATAAGCACACAGGAAAGATTTATTCCCAAACCATGATGGCAGAGTAGAAGTAAGGAAGCAGACACAAAAGTCTTCCCTGGAGGAAGTGACCCTGGAACAAGCTATAGAGGCCACAGTAGGAAGGAGTCAGGGATCTACTTATCAATAGTTATATCATTCTGACATATTATGTGAAACTAGTATGACTATGGTAGACTCAAAAATCTAGTTTTGAGTTTAGTTAAACTTGGATTCGTCTAGAACACAGGCCCACAACCTTGAAAATCTTCTTAGAAAAAATTGCACCTTATCTGTGTCCCAAATGAATGCAGTTTTATCTCCCTCTCCCTCCAAATCATTTGCCAAAAAGGGAGCCCTCTCTTGCATGCACTAAAATGACTCCAAACCACAAGAACCACCACCACCACAAGAGCATCTGAGATTAATGTGATAGATGCTGCTGAGTCTTTCTCCTCACAGTTCTGCATTATCTCAGCCAGAACTGCAGGTCTAAGTCAAAAATGTCTCCCCAGAGCCAACTAGTATACTTCAACTTTAAATCTCTCTGAGTAATTATGCATGAGTAAACCACACCTAATGGCATTTTCCCCAAACACTGAAAGTAAAAACAAATTAGCCATTTGTTACCTTTTTCCTGAAGCCACATCTGCAACCCTATCTGCAAGCATTGTCAGACCTGCAGAGTTCTGCAGGAGAAACCATAGATCCTTTACTTTGTCACCACCCTTCCTTAAACTTTCTCTCTTATGCATTCTTAAAAACATAAGGTAGACATAAACTTCCATCTTTCCAATTTAGAGAGAGTACCGGTATATGTGACAAGTAATAGTAGTGCCATTCAATGCACTCTGTACATATGATGAGTTCCATGATATCAGAGCAAAAAGAACAACTAAGTCCAATGTCTTAGTTACTAAATTAACTTAAATGAAATCTAACTAGTATGACAGGACTTCTCAGCATTACTTATGAAATACTCCAGTCTGCACTATTTGTGACAACTGTCTTACTCCAGGTGATCACAGTGGCATGTGTGGCTAATACAAATGTTCATTGAAAGGCTACACACATCAACAAAATGAATCAAAAAAAGAAAACTTTTCTGTGGGTTAATATTAGAACCATATAGATTCTCTATATGTGTAGCATAACAAATATACTGACTCTCACAGAGTTTTTTTTTTCCTTATTGTAACCAGCTACAGCTAAACTCAGGCTCTGATTTATTTTTATTGATTTTAAATAAACTAAAGCTTACACTTTTAACCCAATTGAAAATCCTAGAAAATAGCAGATGATCAGTAACAATATATAAGATTTAGTGGTGGTTGGTTAGGGAATTTTTACTAGCGGATTTGCTATAAACTGACTATAAATCTGACTGCTGACAAACCTTTACAATTAAATTTTCAGGTAATTTTCCAATCCATGCAGTAATTCAACACCAGCATTCTTTCACAACGTATATCTAGTTTTTCCACATAATATCATTGTTTGATTCTCCTTGTCCATCCAACTCACATAGTCTGATATTTTTTCCAAAGTGGCACCTCTTGGCTTGCTCCAGTCTATTCCCTTGCTTTGTTTTTGAATTGTTTTATGGGCATATAGATAAGTCATTTTTCAGATTCCTGTTTTAGACCCTTCACTACTTCCAAGGAGTATTAGCCTAATAGTTTCCACGTAAAGCTCATCTGCTTCACATCCCACACCATTCCTGCCTAGTCTAGAAAATTGTGTACTTTTAAAAATTGCTAATATAAATTTAGTTCATGTTTCTGTGCTTTCAAATTTGTCCCTTTGTTTGGAATGTTCCCCCTCTTATGTTTGCATGTCCACATCCTACATATCATTTAAGGCTCAATTAAAATGCCACCTCCTCCATGAAACTTTTTTTCTTATTTTTTCATCTAAGTTGTGTTATAACCAAACATTTTTCTCCTCCTGTATCCCAACAAGAGTGCTTTGCAAATAGTAGCCATTTTATTAATACTACCAAATACAGAAATTAATTTAAAGTATTTCAAACAATAGCCAAATATTGTCTGAATAGAGATTTGGAATAGATTTGAGGGGAAGCTAAATGTTTATATCAAACATTTCAGCTTTTGGATCTTTGTAAATATAGTTAGTAAGTTTAGTAGCATTAGAGTAACACTAATTATTGATGAAGGTCTTATAGTATCTAAATGTGGAGTTAATAGTTTATTCTTATTATCTGTTGACATATATATTTAAAAATCTACCTCAATACCTGGTAGCTTCAAACAATGACAGTCATTAACTTTGCATGCAAATCTGCAATTTGGACGAGACTCAGTAGGAATAGATCATCTCTGCGAAGCACTGAAATGGCTTCACTATAATTGAAAGACTCACTTTCACCATGACATCCTCACGTGGATGGCACATTGGTGCTGGCTGTCACTTGATGACCTCAGTTCATCTTCACATGAACCTCGACACGGGGCTACTTGAGCTTCCTCTCAGCATGGGTGACTGGGTTCCAAGAATAAGCATTTCAAGATGCTAGAATTGTAAGCTGAGAGTACCTTAGCATTTAGGCCCAGATATTGGCACTGTGTTTCCTTTTCTGTAATATTTTGGTCAAGCAATTACAGAGCAGATACATTTTTTTAGTGGCAAAAACACAGACCTTGTTTCTCAATAGCAGGATTGTCAAGGAATGTAAGGTTATCATTAATTTCAACAAACATAATGTTAACCAAACAATTTAAATCCAAATTTTGCAAATAATAAAAGCATTAAAATGAACCAAAGTTATGCTACATTGAGGACCTACTAGGATGCGTTTTTTTTAAATAGCTCTAATTTTACCTTATTTTATTATTATATAAAAATGATAGCTTAGCATTCCCTCCCTCACTAACTCTAGAAAATTGAAAATTTTAATCTTTTTTATTTTGTTTAATTCAGAATGCTTTATATTAAGAATTATCCTCAGAATGTGATATTCTAAAAGTATTTTTCTTAAAAATTATATATGAGATTGAAAGGGTGGACCAACCTATGTGAAGAAATAGTAAATGGGAGAATTTCACCCTACTATATATTCTTGGTTAAGTTTTGCAATCATTAGTGAAATTGTTTTAATGCTTCCTAGTTTCCAAGACTTAAGAAATGTTATAATATATTTTTGTAAAGACTTAGTATGTTGCTAAAGTTAGTTTTTAGGTAGTTGACTTTGGGAAAATTCAAGTTTCCTTATTTCTAAGATATGGATTATATATACCCCACTGGATTATGGTTATGATTAAATTAAATAAATTATTATATAAAGTATGAGTACAGTACATAGGATATTATGTATATACCACATGGCAGCTATTATTTCTTAAAATATAATAGAGAGAATTTAGTTTATGACTAGTTTCTTTCTTTAATAGAAATAACTAGTTTCTTTCTTTCTTTAATAGAAATACGGTATATGATACTTGGTCAAGTTACTTGATCAGTTACTTTTAGCATGGTATTTGACCAGCAACTATGCTATTCTGAACCTGCCATATGACCAAGCCACGAAGTTGAACAAAAGAACTAAATGAGAAAGTGTTGATTTTTTTTAGAACAGATATTTGAGTGAAAAAACTCATCTCTGAAGCCAGAAAAATTATGTCAGTATATGTGGGGGGAATTTACTATTATTAAGTGTCAATCTAAAGAGAAAATTTTTTGAAAGTACATTTATTTTTAAAAATTAATTTAATTCATCAATTGAAAATAATGTAAACATATATTTAAATATAAATTTTTAATTATGTTATTATTATCTCTGTTTTTTTCAGAAACAAATATATAATAAATTTTGCTTGAAATGTCAGAAATAAAAACTTTGCATAACTATCTCAATATAGTTTACCCCAGAAATTCACTAATTGTTAACTAATGAGTTACTTAATATCTGGTCAGTTGTTCACATTAGACTGTCCAACTAATGGCATTGTGCCTATTTTCAGCCATCATACTCTGATCATTCTGAATATTACTGAATTCTCTTATTTATTCTTTATATTCAGATTGAAACCAGACATATGCTTCTTTCTATAATATTTGCCATAGGATTAACTTCCTTTTTTTTTTTTTTTTGAGACAGGGTCTCATTCTGTCACCCAGTCTAGAGTGCAGTGGCATCATCATTGCTCACTGCAACCTCAAACTCCTGGGCTCAAGTGATCCTCCTGTCTCAGCCTCTCCGGTAGCTGGGACTACCGGTGCATGCCACCACATCTGGCTAATTTTTCTATTTTTTTTTTAGAAATGTGGTCTCACTATGTTGCTGGGTCTGGTCTCCAACTCCTGGACTCAGGCAATCCCCCTGATCCTCCTGCCTCAGCCTCCCAAAGTGCTGGGATTACAGGTGTGAGCCACTGTGCCTTCCCTTAATTTCCTATTCTTAAATCTTGTACTTAATCAAATAGAAAATAATAGAGACACATTTGAGAGAATCTTGGTCACTTTAACACACAGCTGCACATCTCCCTTGAACTTGAATTTAAGAGACCTAGGAAAGGTTGATAGCCAAAAGAAGATTTTGTTTTTGTAATTTTTATCATTGCCTCCCTCAAAGTAATGAATGACCATTGAGATATTTGCTAAAAGTAAGTATTTTTCTTCTACCCTTTCCTTCTCCCCCTCCTGCTTCTTCATAATCATTGTCATCTCACCAACATATATTGACTTTTTACTTTATTGTAGACAATGTTCTGAATACTTTTCATGTATTGTCTCATTTGATCCTCATAGTGACCCTGAAGGTTAAGTGTAGGTATATTGCCTAATTTGAAGATGAGAAAATTGAGGCAAAGGGTGATTAGATAATCCTCCTAAGTGGAAGGAAGATACCACATATTAAGTGGTAAAGCAAGGATTTAAACCCAGGCATTTTGACCTGTATTCTTAATTACTATGCCTTCTGTCTTCCATATACTTGCTATATATCTACATAGACATATATACATTTATTTTCTATGATAGCTTTTAGATATATATATCCTGAAACTCTGTGTCCCAGAACTACATGCAGTACTCCAGAAATTAAATGTGTTTATATATATATATTTATACACACACACACACACACACACGTGTGTGTGTGTGTGTGTGTGTGTGTATGGAAAGAGAGAGAAAAATAGAGAGATTTCCTTTTGATGTCAAGGATCACAGGCCCACCAGTGAGAAGTTGCTCTACAAAGTTGACTGTGATGATTACAGAATCATTGTAGACATTAGTCTTTCAATAAATACTAGGATGTGAGTGAACCTCTTAACTCCCAGTATTCTCTAGCTTTGGATAATGAATGTGGTTGAAAATTAATTTAACCTGATCTAATAACAAAAACTAAAACCCACTGAAGTATTTCACATCTTGTGAATGAATCTCCATGTGTTGTCAGAAACAACCTTTTCTTCCTAATCTAATTTTATTTTCAGCTTTGAAAATATGTTGATATAGATTATTTTAATTCAATAACAAGTTTGAGGGGTAGAACAGTAACCTCAGTGATTGTACAGATAGAAAATATGATCACCGCATTTCATTTCGGAGTTTTTTTAGATAAGCTTATTACCTGCCCTCCTTCTTGCTCATATACATATTTATCTGTACATTTTAAAAACTATTTTAGAAATAATTCCAGAGAAGTACTTTATATTTTTATATATTTTTAAAAATCTCAAAGAACATTTAAATCTATGCTTATAACCTAACCAGTCCTGAGAAATGTTGATGATATCTAATTCTGCATAGCCAATCTAAATATAATAAACCTTTGAGTCACAATAAACAGAGTTTAAGAAATGTAAGGATCAATTCAGAATTACAGTGACAAGCTAAGAAATGTCCCCCAAAGTGTGACATTAAAACAGCTTCTAATGGAGGAGTAGTACAAGGAAAGACTTTCCACTCAGATGAACAACCAGTATCTTCCTAAAGAATTAATTCTTTTGTCGTTAATTGACATTAATGTTCCCTTAATCACTATTCTCTACTGCCTCTCTGCAATTAGAGCCCTGCCTCTCTACCTTTTTAAAGCTAGGATCAAGTCCTCGCCAAGATATTCCCCGGAGTGTCTGATTCCCTGGCTCAGGTGAACTCATCCTTGGCCTATTCTTTGCAGTTTTCTCAGAAATTATATATATCGAAATAGCTTGTTTGGAAGTTTTAAGTAAGTAATGAGGCCTGGGCTATAGCACCATTAACCCCTTGTCTGAGAAGTTTTCTGTTGTCATTGATGTTGAAAATATTCCAGACTTGCTCTTAAAAAGGGAGTCACCAAGGCTTCGGTTCCGATTTTAACTTAATCACCATTTATTACTCTCCTTTCTTAGTTACATATATTCTTCCTAGTTGGCAGGGTCCCAAAACTACATGCAGTACTCTAGAAATTAAATCCTATTAGTACTCAACATAACAGGAGGATCACGAGAGAGAGATTGTCTCGTGTTTCCTACTTGTTGTGCTACTATTTATGCATTGCGATATCATGCATACTTGAACTAGTGATTGAGGAGAAAATAGTTCTAATAGGAATTGGCAGTTAGCCCAGAAGTCCTGCTCCATGCTTTGAACAATGTTAACATTTGGAATCCTCTCCATGTTAGGGAGGCTAGGAAAGATTAGGATTTATGTTTTATAATTAAATGCAGTATTCTTTGTTTTCTTTTTAAATTTAAAGATAGCAGTTTACTTACTCAACTGTTATACCAAATATTGATTTTTAATTGAAGGTAATTTGAGATCTTTTTTTCTCATCAATCTGATTCGTCCTGGCTTGACATTAAAACTACATATGATTTTATGTTTTGGAAAATGTAAATATAAGAATGAGAATAAAGTATGTCTTAATCATGATGAAATAGAAGAGTATACCAACATTCTTAGTGGTTTGTCTCTTCCCCCCCATTTCCATCTTTTGAAGATTTGTTTTTTTGCTTTTTTTGTTCTCCATTACACATACTCTTATCTTGCTCTGTGGAATGAATGCATCTAGTTATAAACATTTTTGTTCTCTGTTAAATTGTACCAGCCCTCATATTCAAAGCTACCTTTTAAAGTAATTTTAATAAAACTTACCAAAGGTGCTGATTTGGACCTTTTTAATTGCAGTGACATCTTTTTAGGGTAAATTAGAATTCTCTGCTAATCACATTGTGCTCTCCTGACATCACCAAAAGTCAAGAGAATTTGTGTATTTGTATGTGTATATTTTGACTTTTTGAAATTTTAACTATATCTTCCAAATTCAGTTTCCACTATAAAATAGGAGGCTAAAACAGTTATTTTTAACTTCTTAGTGCATTAATAATACAGATATTATTATTTTAGAATATAATCCAGTGGTGAAATAACCAGTATATACTATACACCTGGGCTCACTAACAGGGTTTGCCAAGAATGAATCAGAATCTTTCTAATATCTATAAACTGTAAGGTATTAACAAATATATGAGAATAAAATATTTTTAAGACATTTCTTTCAGAGTAATGATAACATTGTTCACATTTTTGGAAATAAAATTGTGATTTAATATAAAATTGATATAGAATATCTTTTATTGTTAATCGATGCTTAAGAAATCATATCCCAAATTGCACCTGACTAATCCTTAGTTCTGTCATTATTAACCAACAGCCATCATAGATAATAATATTTTGTGCCTGCAGAAAGTATTTTTTAGATCTTACAAGTTGCATTAATGGAGAAATATAATCAAAATCATTATGCATTCTATATCACAAGGAAGTTACCTATAAAGAATGCATTTTAGGTTATTATTTAATTGTACAGAATTTTCCAATTGCTGTATAGATGGATCTTGGTTAGAACATTATCAATTTTAAGGTACCACATACTCTGGATTTAAATAAATACCCAGTTTTACTGAAGATAAATAGGTAATTTTTACTTAAAAAATTCTCTTTAAAATATATGAATTTATGCAGGGTTGAGAATTATATAATATTAAATATGATCAGTACTAAATTTTGTTAATATTATAAAATATATTTGCTTTGCCCCAAATTCTGAACTTAAAAGCTTTAAAATGAAAGGATTGCTTTTATTGAAAATACTTTACAATCCAGTTTCAATTCTTTAAAAGATCAATATCAAATTTTTCTAAAAATATATTTTAGAAATTTTTTGTAAAAAAACACCACTTACATATGGTTTAAAGTAACTCATATCAATGTCTCTGAACCTGAATGGTGCAAAAAAAAACTTAATATTGTTATGTATTATTGAAGTTCAGTGGTAGAATTTGAAATACTAAGAACATTCAGTATAAATAAAGGCCTAAATTTCTCCTAAATTAAAACACTTGTCTTAGTAAAACACATTTTCAAAAATAGTTTTAAAAAGTTAAAGAGTGTGAACAGATATATATTTCTGAATTTTTAAACAAACATGTAATCCAAATATATAGTGAGACATTTCAGGGTATTTATTTAAGTCCGTGCACATTGGCATCCCTGAGAATTAAGTTCAACTCCTGGGCAATATTACATTTGCAGTGTAATATTGATGAAAATAGTAATAATCATGCTAATAACAATAAGAGGAGTAAGGAGGAGAAAAAGAATATTTAATACTCATTGAACACTTTCTACACTCCCAGTACTATTTTAAGCGCTTATACCACCTTACGTAATTATCACAACCACTCTTTAATATGAATACTGTTCATTTATAGAAATATGTAATTATATACAAAGATGGAAATATATCACAACGTGTAGAGTTGATAAATAAATTGTCTAGGCTCTCACAGCTAATGAGTGGTGGAGCCATAATACAAACCCAGATGGTGTAGTTTCAGAGCTCCATACTCTTGTCCATTGCACTGAAGTCCCAAAGACTTAGCTTCCTCATTTACAAAATGGAGTCCATAGTACCATTAATAAAATAACAACTTCTATTACCGCTGCTGCTACTATTATTCATGAGAATGCAATGCAGAGTCAATAATCAAAACATATTTTGAACCATGTAAATATAAACTGACACTTTAGTAAGGGTCATTTGAGGGAGGTAACACATAGATAGGCTCCTTATACTTTCTGTTAATCTACTATAATAAGTCAAAAATATACTTATAAACTAGAATGGCTCTTCATGTATGCAGATTTACCTGCTTAAAACTTAGGTTTTTGGAGATTATGTGGTTCATAGACACCACAGGATTAGAATTAAATGTGCATGTGCATCTTATGCAGGTTTTAATTTGGAACTTTATTCAGAGCACTAATTTTCCAAGTTCAATTTTGCTGACTTGACAAACCCACATTTGTCAGTAAGAAAATGGTCATGGTTTTATTAAAAGTTAAAAACAAACAAAAACCTTTACCCCAACTTATTACTTTAGTGAGTCTGAGGTTTAAGCTCTATCTGTGGTCTAACTTTTGATGAAATTTAGGCAAATGCATTTCAAAACCTAAATATTCCTTAAATTACCTAGCATTTAAATACTATATGTTCATTGAGCCTTTATGACAACCACTTTATAACTTCTGAAATTATATTACTAACTAGCTTCTAGAAGTCTTGACATACTTCCTGTTAATGAGCTCACAAACCTGGAGGCTTAAGAAAACAATGCTGTGAAATATGAACACTATTGAAGGATTGATAGAAAAAAATAAAGAATAAAAGCCACTGTGTGCTCTAAGCTTTTATTAGGTTACTCCACCTGCAAAAACAGATGCTGTATCTGTTTCAAATCATTTTGTCAGAGATAGTTTAGGCACTTTCTAAATGATAATCAATCTTGATTTCAGAAGTTAGAAACTTTTTAACGTTTTAAGGATACCTCCACTATACAGAGCTATTATAATACCACATTTTAAAGTATGTATGTTTTTTGATTAAGATTTAATTTTTTGGGAAATATAGTCACCTCCATTTTATTTTAATATTTTTTAAAAGTAATTAAGGGATAATAATACCAATTTATGTAAGTTGTTTTTCTGAAAACAGACTCTAATCTTGGTTATTTTAAATCAACCGAAAATAAAACAATAAGGATTTGGTTACAGCTTGGAAGTGGTCTATTCATCTAAGTACATGAGTATTTGAGTTAGCCAGAAGTACTGTGAAATTGACTCTATTTATTTATTATTTGATCCTTTAATTCCATAGTTTGTCCCTACTGCTCTCCTTTTTTCCTCCTTTCCAGTCTTTCCCATTCTTCTATTGCATGATTTCCTACTCTGTCTTCTTAGACTTGAAAACCACTAGATTGGATCAGAAGTGAGAGTAGTAGAAAGGAAAAAGAGAGACATATCTTATTGCTCTTTTCACCTACCTCAAGCCCAGAAACAAACAAAAAATAAACCTTCATTTCTAACTGGGAAATTCACTAGGTGGAGGTTAAGATGAACAGTGTATTTACCATCTGATTAAAAAATGGGCCAAAGACCTTTATAGACACTTCACCAAAGAAGATACAAATGACAAATAAGCAGAGGAAAAGATGTTCCACATCATATGTCATGAAGGAAATGCAAATTAAAATGATACATCACTGCACACTTACTATTAGAATGGCCTCAATCCAGAACACTGACAACACCAAATGCTGGCAAGGCTGTGGAGCACCAGGAACTCTCACTCATTGCTGGTGGGAATGCAAATGGTATAGCTACTTTGGAAGATAGTTTTGCGGTTCCTTACAAAACTAAACAAAGTCTTACCATGTGATCCAGCGACTGCACTTCTTTTCATCTCAAAGAGTTGAAAACTTACTTTCACACAAAAACCTGTACATAGGTGTTTATAGAAGCTTTTCTTATAAATGACAAAATGTGGAAGCAACCAAGATGTCCTACAGTAGGTGAATGAATAAATAAACTGTGGTAAATCTGGACAATGGAATATTATTCAGCAATAAAAGGAAATGAGCTATCGAGCCATAAAAAGACATGGAGTAAACTTAAATGCATTTTACTACATGATAAAAGCCAATCTATAAAGGATACATACTCTATGATTCCAACTATAGTACATTCTGGAACAGGCAAAATTATGGAAACAGTAAAAAGATCAGTGGTTCCCGCAGGCTGAGTAGGGAGAGAATGATTGATAGGCAGAGCACAGAGGAGTTTTAAGGCAGTGAAATTACTCTCTATGTTACTATAATGGTGAATACATGTCATTATACTTTGTCCAAACCCATGGAATGTACAACACCAAGAGTAAACACTAATGTAAACTATGGACTTTGGGCGATAATGACGTGTCAGTGTAGGTTCAGAATTTATAACAAATATACCACTCAGGTCGGGGATGTTGATAATGGGGAGACTATGAATGTGTGCAGGCAGGGGGTATATGGGAAATCTCTGTATCTTTCATTAAATATTGTAGTACACCTAAAACTGCTCTAAAAAATAAAGTCTATTTATAAAAACAAAAACAAAACAAAAACAAAAACAGGAAGCCATAGAGAAATGCATACAAATTGTCATCTATGTACAAAATACTAAGTATATATATACAAAGATAAAATAAATAGAGACTCTCTCTCTCTCTCTCTCACACACACCCACACACACACTTACACACACACATACACACAAACACACAGCAGAGTGGATTCACTAAAGGAAACTGAGAAATTATGCAAACAAAACATGATCTCTAAGAAAAATTTGTGACTCTCTGTCGATGCTTTCTGCATTATGGAAAGAGTCGGGGGCAGTTTGGTCTTTTTCTTTCTTTTTGTCGGGGAATGAGGGTTGGAAACATTAAGTTTTCTGATAGGATGTTACCACTTGAAGGAATTATCTAAGCATCAAAGATTATTATTTGTCTTTGATTCACAGAAAACGTGTTCTATGATTCCACTGATGTCAATAGTTTTTCTTTTTATGGTGGCAGAATCGGGATTTTTGGATTAACATACTTTTAAAATATAAGAGACTTATTTTTAGAGGATTGTTGGAAATTTTTTTATTAAAATTTAAAAGGTGGGCACAGTGGCTCACACCTGTAATCCTAGCACTCTGAGAGGCCAAGGCAGGAGGATTGCTGGAAGCCAGGAGTTCAAGACTAACCTGAGCAAGAGCAAGACCCCTTTTCTACAAATAATAGAAAATTTAACCAGTCATGGTTGTGCACACCTATAGTCCAGCTACTCGGGAGGCTGAGGCAGGAGAATCACCTGAGCCCAGGAGTTTGAGATTACAGTGAGCTATGATGATGCCACTGCACTCTAGCCTAGGTGACAGAGTGAGACTGTCTTAAAAAAAAACAGCAACAACAAAAACCCATGTATAAAATTTAAAAATGTCTATAGATGTATTTTTTTTTGCCAATTTAAAATTGCAATAACTAAGTAAATTTTAAGTGGCACTTTGCCCAAAGTGATATAAAGCAGCATTTCATTAAAAAAATCAATTAATTGTATATTTAGAATGTTTATAACATAGTTTGAAAAGAAAAAACTTCCTTGAAATTACTCCTAAGTTGTAATTCGGTAAGGTCATAATTTTTGCTTCAAGTTCAGACTATAATACTATTGAAGTAATATTCCTTTATCCTTTGCCAGCATGCAGGAAAACTGGAATACACAATGAGAACTAAAGTACTTTAGATCATGATTTTTCAAACCACTTGTAATTACTGGAAAGAAAGTGAAAATAAAAATCCATATTTTACAGAATATCAAAAGTTTTAAAGTACAATGGAAGATATCTTTGCTCCTCAGTCAAAATTACTTACATAAAATTAATATTACAAATTCTGAAATATTATAATTTTAAATATTGAAACTGATCTAATATTTTCTATAAACACAGACTTATGCTACTGAAATTTACATGAGACAGCCTAGTGGTAAAAATTTATGACACGTTTCTATATTTCTATAAAATAATACATCTGGAATGATATTTAACTTATCTTTCCCCTCTGCCCTTAAACAAAGACTCTGTCAGTTTTGTTTTTTCTTTAGTTTTCATCACTTACATTTTGGAAACATTCACCTTCTCATTCTAATAATTACAGGTGGCATGATTTTATGTCAACAGTAATGTTCACCATTCTCATGGAGTTCTTTACTGGAAGGTTGTGTTAAATGTTCAGTCAGCCACCACTGCTATCCCATCATGTCTGCTACAAAAAGAGCTTGAAAGTTTTCATTTCTTACTTTACCCCTTACAACTATACAAACTGCAAAATCTAACAAGCCTGGAGCTTCTATGAATACTTGATCAAAGTTAAAATTTGATGTGCACTAGAATGTATTGGTTGCCTTCAGGTCCGCATGTGGGTCCAGAGGCTTGTATATCCCTGCAGCACTTAAATCCCAGGCTGTTCCAAGATATGCTTCATTACAAGGTCCTAAGGAAAATAGCAAATACAATATTTTTGTTAAAATAGTGTTTCTACTAATATTTAAGTTTTCAATAGCATTCCAAATATTATAGTAACTGCTATATTATATTTTTCTCAGCCAACAAATTTTCCTTTTTATTAGCACAGACTTTTGGCAAAATTTGATACATTTTTATTTTCTGTATAGTGATTGCTTTTACAGAGCAGTCGGTTATTGGGACTTGGGGCAAAATTCTATATTTATTAGATAGTAAATATTTCCTGATTTGTTAAAGTAGAATTTTAGTAGATGAAGTGTATTTTCTTCAACTAATTAAACATCACAGAGCAGGTTTAGAAACTGTCTTTCCATAGATCAAATTTTATATGCTATTCTGGTCGGACACTTCCTTTAGCTTAAAAGTATGTTAATAGGATTGAATACCAAAAATGGTGAAAACGTTTTGCAAAATAAATAAACATTTATTGATTTACTGTTAAAAATCATATTATTGTTTTTTTAAAGACAGGATCTTGCTATGTTGTCCAGGCTGGACTTGAACTCCTAAGCTCAAACAATCCTCTGTCTCCACTTCACAAGTAGCTGAGACTACAGGCACATGCAACTGCATTTAGCTTATTTATGTTTTTAAAAAACCTACTTATAATAATCCCCATATAGTATGACTGTTCCCTTATCAATAGCAACTATTTTAAAAAATGAAAATAATTATGTTTATACTCATGAAAGGAAAAATTAATTTCTGTTTATCATAAAAACCTATAAATGTGGCAAGAGTGTCTACTACTAATATAATACTAAGCTTCATTCTGCTATGCTGCAAAATATCAATTGTTTATGGCTCAAATGATGTCTTCCAATTTTTAAGAAATTATACAAAAAAATTAAAATTTAATTAAGTTGGACTTTTAAGGATAAAATACTCAAAGTAGAGAATTATGCCAGTACAATGCATTATATGTTTATAGAGTGTGCCGTTATTTTCATCTCATCAACAAAAAGTAACATATATATTGATAAGAGTAGCAAAAAAGCAGAAAGGGAAAATAGTTAATGTTTTAGAAATGTTGCTTTTAGAAATTGATTAAAAAATAGAATGACTAAAATTACTAGTTAATTTAATAGTAGAAGTATATAATTGAGTTTTAGGATGTGAAAAAGTGTACAATTTGTCATACATTGAACTAGTTCCTACCTATAACTTTAGCAAATGCATAGAATGCTCATTTGAAGACTTGAAGTTACTAAAGCTGAAAGAAATGTATTATTAAATAGTCTTATAACCATCCCTCTTCTTCTTGTATTGTTATTTATGTATTAAATTGCTATTTAACTCTTCAGTTATATATGTAGTGTTAACATAAATTTTAAATTTCTCAAAGGATTTGAAATGTTTAAACTCTTTAAATGTCCAGTGATATCCAGTCTAGCTCAGTGAACTCACTGAATATTTGTTCATTTGATTTACTAACTACACTCAATTTTACACATGTCCATAAATATACTGTGGGTAGTACAAAGTCGTATAAATTACTATAGTAATATTGACTTCAAGTAGCTTGAAATCAATTAGAATTCGATAGATTAAAGAAAGGAAATAGTTTACCCATATGAATTCAAAGTTGATAGGTGAATTTCAGAATGTAAAAAATATCTACCTATTGACAATGATATAATCTAGACTAGTTACATTCTCATAGTAAAAGAATGTTGCTAGTAGCATAGTAGAATTTAAATTTTGCTAAATTATTTGTGTACTCAATAACAGCTTTCATTTTTCCTATAGTGTTTGCATTCTTATTTCAAATAAAAAATACATTTCTCTAGACTAGAGAAAATTCTTTGAAAAAAAATTTTTTTTTTAATTTCAGCATATTATAGGGGTACAGATGTTTAGGTTAGGTATGTTGCCCTTGCTCCCCCTCCCCCAAGTCCGAGTTTCAAATATGTCCATCCTTCGGGTGGTGCGCATTGCACTCTTTGTGTATGCATA